>CM035190.1:17050779-17092588 GCA_020233015.1 Callinectes sapidus
ACAAACTGAACAAAATTTGACAATCTATTTTTTTATGAAGAGTTTTTGGCACATACAGATGGTGGGGAGGGAGGGAAAGGGAGGATGGAACTTATTGTTTGGAAGGGGAGTCTGTGCATTTATGGTGTAATGCACATACACATGCTCTAATCAAATTGTTTAAAAATGGGAAACTTTAAGTGCGAGTGTGTGTGTGTGTGTGTTCAATGAAAAGACAATGACATGTGTAGATTATTGTGAAAGGCCATGACTGACTGACTGACAGACTTAAGGAAAAAGAGACTGAGTTGACATGGGGATGAAGAAATAAGGAGGGAGGGAGTCTAGCAATCAGCTGATCAGTTGGCCACTAGTTTTGCATATCACTTCCCATCCACATCCTGTACACTTGAAATACTTTCCAGTATGGCTAATCACAGCCGCACAATCTTCCTGTGATATTTAACAGGAGAGTACAAGTCCATCAATGCCATTTCACTCACTAAGATATTATGTGATGCTCCACAACTTGTCAAAATAACTAAATATTCAATAATTAATTAATTCACTCTTCAACATTCAGTGGCAACACTACTACCAAAAGCAGCGTTAACTGTCATCTTGCATCCCAGCTAAACCTAACCTCCAAACATATGTTTATTTAACATTTTGTATTCAGGTTAACGTATTTTTTCACTTCTCATAATATTTGTACAAATTGCATTACACCCTGGACACGGACACACACACACACACACACGCACACACACACACACACACACACACACACACACACACACACACACACAGCATCACAAGACCGTTCCTTCCCTACCTTCTTTCCTCCGTTGTCTCCCTTCCAACCCTCTCTTTTTCCCTCCCTACCTCCTTTCCTCCCACAACCTCTTCTAGTCCATCTGGCATAAGTTTTATTACTACTTTGATTTCTTTGCTTCATTTGTCTGTGGTGCCACCTTGCCTTTAGGCATTACAGCAATGTTTGACTGTAAATCAATAAGAAAGAAATGTAGAAGGGAGCAGCTGTGAGGCTGATATCCTCTCACTGATTGCCATATGTACAAGGCTTCAGAATGGACCAAGACCAAGACTAGACCATATAACCATAAATCATATGTGGATTCTAGATGCAGTACTATATGGATTGTGTTTATTCATACATTACCCCAAAACTATTTTCCCCATGGGAAATGATATAAAATGGATTAATCCTTTCCCACACACTAGTCCATCCTGTCTTAGTAACACGTGGCAGACACTCCCACAATTAAGATGGCTGCTCCACAACTCTAAGTTAGAAATGATTTATCCAAAAGTGATATATTAAATGAGCATAATGACATGGAACTTATCAGAAAATGCTGTTTAGACTGTGTAGGTACTCTCCTTGTCACCAATCTAGGGCAGCCTTACATAGCGACACAGGAAAGTATAACCAGCTTAAGTCAAACTGATAGTGATCATAACACTTAGATTTCTTGGTATAGAGAAAAGCTGGAAAAATTCCCCTATTTTACTATTATCACTTTGTAGGTGGACAAGATTTGTTAAAGGCAGTCATATTCACTGGTAAAAAATGTCTAAAAAATCATGTAAGATCATGTAATACAGTTCAGAAATAATGAAAAAAAAGGTCATTGTGTATGTAGTGACCGATGCATTGTTTTATACACGCTTGCATAACATTTCCCACTATTGTCTCAAATATTTTGTGCCAACTTGTAATTAGTGACTAGTGCTGTGATTTTTTTTGTGGATGTACAGCCCTACAACCATTCATCATTCCTCCTAAATTAGCAAAAAAGAACATTATGAGCTTGGAAACAAAAAGCAAAATAATAGAATTGAGGGAAAAAGGCAAGAAAAACATTGAGGTATTCATCTGCCTCAGATACCCAATTGTACTTCTTAAAAATACTGTATATTTAAGCAGACAAGACAGCTCCCAAGTTTCACTGTGAAGTTAATGGTTTTAGGTGATATCACTGAAATAAGGCAACACCCAAACTACCAAACCATCTGTGGTGAAGTTTGGGTCAGTGAGCACCAGACACCTGGGACAATGGTGTATAATGTGTAATATATATATATATATATATATATATATATATATATATATATATATATATATATATATATATATATATATATATATATATATATATATATACCAGTACAATGAATAACATACCTGGAATGTATTATCAGTACAGTAAACCCCACATTTATTGGGAAGAAGGCCAATTAAAGTTACCCAAGGAATTTTTTTCTCCACATTTTGCACACTTATTACCACAGATAGTTGAAATGGTTTGTGTAATGCATTATGTAAACAGGTACTACATACATGGCATGCACACACACATACACATGTGGTACACACACACACAATGTATGGTCCTGTAAGACAGCCATTTTGTTTGCCACTGACATCATCTTCAGCTTCCTAACTGTTGTGAAAGACACAGACTTGTCCCTGAAAGCCATGGTAGAATTACAAAGGCAACAATAGGGGGTACAGAGCAAGTGAAAGCTAACTAAGACAGATGGACTCAGGATAGAATGCTAATAAAAAATCCTGAAACTGTCCAACTTATCCATTATTCAGCTTATTCAGATCCAGTTTGATAAGATACTTTAATCTTAAACCACAAAACTGAACCTAAAATAAAATTCCCACCTGGTATTTTTGTACATAATCTTGAAAGGGTTGGACGGACAAAGATAGTGAAAAATACCTATAGTACAATGAGTTTTTGGTGCCCTTGTGTTGCGTGTGTATTAAGCTGTCAGCCATAAACTTTATATAGCATAAAGTTTCTCTTGACTAGATACACTGACTTTCTTGAAATGTTTCTCAGTATATGAGCTTTGTCCCTCTACAATATTGCAAGCTGGAAAGATTTTTATACTCTACATTTCGCTTTTGGTTCCACTCCTTGAAGACCTTTATATACCTCTTCTTTCTGATTTGGGAAAAAAGGGGCAAATTTTCACAACACCCTTCTTCATCCATTCATATACAATGCCAGCAGATTCTTATTTTACTGTTTAACTTCCAGTAAGTCATAACATAAGTTTGTTGTTTATATACAGTGGTATTTTGCCTAATATTTTAAGGTCATTGATTTAGTGTGTAGTGTATAGAACAATGGTTTTGTGTTTTTATTTTTCAAGATGATTCAAGTGTTGTCTTATACACTGAAATATGTTTATGGTATTTATCAGTGGTAAGTTTTGAGTATGTAGTGAAATATTATCTTAAATTATGGTCTCCACTATTATAATAGCAGTAGAGAAGAGGATGCAATTGATAACGGTGATGTGTATCATACTTGTAGATTGATGTGTTGTTGTTGTTGTTCTTAGTCAGTAATGTCATCCAATCTCAGGATCTGTGTATGTTTAAAAAGAAGATATTTTTGTGAGGTTTTTTTAACAATTCTTTTGAGCTGATGTTGTAGTGATATTGTAAGTCAGATATGTTATGCACCAGATTGGACTCCAATATGTAAGTAATGAGTGGATGTTAGAATAATATGAGTATATTTCTGAAAATAAGGAAGCATCATTCTTTAGTTTTCCAGCAAATATTGTTGATGATTCAAGTACATCATCACAAGAAAAATTCAAAATTAAGTATTCAGCTGAGAAGGTTGTGGCTCAGCATGTTGCCTCTCATTACAGAATGTACTTATTCATCAGGAATAGTGTAAAGCATCTGTAAAGGATCCCAGCTTTTATATAATGCTTACAAACTTTTTAAGATAGGAATTTAGTCTATATGTACCTCCATGAGTGAGGTAGAAATAAGGCATCTACACCTACATTCATAGGTACTTCCTCACATCTTAGCTCAGACACGCTGCACCAGTAACAATCCCTATAAATGTCTTGGAACTTTTCTTGTACAGATGTATTTGGAAAAAATATTACTTTTTTCATGGTATCCTCAACTTTTTAGTGGGAAGAATGGTTTACAACTTATTGCAGGTGAAAGGGATTAGGTATAGTGTATTCCATGTATTTCCTATGGAGAGCAATTCACAAAACTAGGTACATTTGGATGAGAAGGGCTGACGTAAGCAGAACATAGTCATTTAAATTATGCTATTTACCAAAGCTGGACATTATACATAATATAATGAGAGCAATTATTTTTATTAATCTTGTTATTCAATTTGAGTTTAGTTCATTCTCATGATTTTCATTTGCAGAACATAGTTTTATTTTTTACCTGAAAGGTATCTTTAAATGATGAGTAAGTTGATAATGCTGGAGAAATTCAGTTGTGTTTATGATTTTGTCTGTTAATAATTCATTGCTCATTTCACTGTTCCTTCCATTCCTTTTCATACTTTTATGTACTTGCAGGTCAAGGAGTAGGTCGCCACGCTCTCCCAGGAGGTCCCCCCGGCGCTCTCCTCGACGCTCCCCTCTCAGATCAAACCCCAGAGTCTCTCCACGGTCACCCAGAAGATCACCGAGGCGATCTCCAAAGCAGACTTTTAGGAGGAAGAACTCTCGATCTCCTCGCTCTCATGTGCACAAGAGGAAATATTCTAGTAGTTATTCAAGATCATCCTCCAGTACCAGCGGTTCCTCTTACTCTAGAAGCTATTCATCATACTCACGTTCCTCATCTGGCTCCTCATCTTCCTCATACACCAGCTCTTCTTCCAGCTCATCAGGATCCAGAAGACGACGATCCTACTCCCCAGCACCTCGTAGACCTAGATCTTATTCAGGCTCTCCAAGGAGGAGAAGGTTAGGAAGAAGGCAGCCACCACCTCCCAGTCAGTCATCCCAAGTGAGGATGAAGGAAATAACCCACCAAGAAACCACTAAAAAACTTGTCACCAAAACTGTTAGTAATGTTGTGATCAAATCACGAAATGCTTCAAACAAAGTTGCAAAGATGAAGAACAAAATGAAAATTAAGGAAGGTGATGGTGTGGTACGAAGAAAAGCCAGGACTCCTGTCCCTGCCACAGTTAGTAACTACTATGATGAAAACAATGTTGTAGTGGTTGATGAATCTACTGAATACAGAGGGCCTGGCACACCCCCCCGTGCCCTGAAGGCCGGCACCTGCTTGATCCTCATCACTACAAGGTTGTACCGCCTGACCACCCCGATTACCACCGTCCTCCACCACCTCCCAGGGAGTCACCAAGATCAGAGGGAGAAGACACTGATTCCGAGTCATCTTCTGACGACGATGACGGGCCTCGACGAATGACTCTGTCAGAGAGATTTGGAAAGCTTGCACAGCTGAGCTCCCAGCGACAAGAATATGAAGGTGTGCGGATGAAGATTGTCCGAGAAGGTGGTCAAGATAAGAAGGTTTACCTTGAAACGGGTCGGCTTCAGTCAAGGTCTCCATCCCCAAGTGGCAGAAGCCGTGGCACCCATCCAGCTCATGAGCGGTGGCTGCAAGAACATCAGGCAGAGTACAGGGAGTATCAGGAACGTTATGGGGAAATAAGGCAATGGGATCCACACCGTGACTTACCACGGGAGCTGCCACAAAACTGGGATGATGTGCATGTGAGGTACCGCTATTATAAGGAGTCTGGCTACTTTGGAGACCGGTCCATTACCTTAGATGACTACCTCAAGTGGGAGCAGTGGTGGTACCGCTATCGAGACTGGCTTGAGAAGTATGGGGGCACTCAAGAACTGGAAGAGAGAGATTGGCAATATCGTGCATCCAGCTATGAGTATGAGACCCGCGGGACCACTTCAGGGCAGGGCAGGTGGGCACGGAGGGAGCCGTCACGAGAAGCAGACGACAGGAAGAGAAGACGATATTAATGGCACTTTGCCTGTTATGTAGCTTTTATTTGTTTCTTTGTTTCCTTTTATTATAATTGCCTTCTATCTTAAAGTAACAATGATAATTATTAACCATTACATATATACAAAGAATGTTATGGGAAGCAGGTGCATTAAGCTTGAGCAATGTAAAAAGTTCACTTGAATTATTCATTGCATGTAGATTTGGCAGACATCCTTGGAAAAGATTCATTGTAACATTTGTATTGTAATTATAGTTGCCAAATTCTTGCTTTGGTTTCAGAATTAATAAAACAAAACTATTTTACTCGCTTTTCTATCAGTGTACAGTGTACATTCAAATGTTTTTAGATGATATAGATGTTTCATTTTAGAGAGATAAAGGATAGAAATGACTGCTTTATGTATTTAATGTTTCATATCGACTGTAGTTAATTTAATTTCATTTTCACTTAGCAGTTGTACTTCAGTCCATTGATTCATATAGATTTCATAGAATAAGGTTGAACAAAATATAGATGTTTATAGGTACTGAAATACCTAACAGAGAACTTTAGGTACATTTTTTCCTAAATTTACATTGTAGAAGTTGTGAATTTGTATCAAATTCATTGTATTTCATAAAATTAAATTATGCACTAATATGAACGCTAAATTTGAGTGTCGTTTTGTTTATCTTCTTAGAAAGTGTAATTACACACTAAAAGTGTTAATCATTGACATAGATAATGCAAGAGACATTTTAGTTGACCATAAGGTGTGCCACACTAATTTGACAGCAGAAGGTGGGCAGAACATTGTAGAGTTCATGTTTCTGTTGATGACAGACAGACAGACTTGCTATTATGTAAAGAGTTAGTCATAATGAATGAATTCTTTTTATATTGTATGTATGTTTTCATTACCTCCATTCAAGGATGCATGACCATCTGCAAGTCTAGTTACATATATCAATCAGTCAATCACGGGACATGTGCCTACCCTGGCTATGGCGCCACTTCAGTCTGGTGATGGCATCTCGAGAGTCTCCTCCAAGGATATTATTATAATCCTTGGTGTTCACTCTCCATATCTCACAATCATAGAGTAAAACGGATCACCAGCGACTTGAAGATCCGAATCGTCTGTCTGCACAGGGACCAACAACGCCAAATACTCGTGCTGAGCGAGTCCATAATTATTTGGAGAATATTGAGATTATAACATTGTACCGTGTATCTGTAGCGTCCCTTGAGGAAGCAAAGCTTTTCAGGCCAAGTTAATATGATAATTTTCAACAGTAACGAAATATTATAGAATATTAAAGAACTGAACTTAACTTAAAGAGACAAATGGTGAATAGTGAAGAGTTTGAAGGAAAAAAAGATTAAGGATAACAAAGATAAAAGAATAAAGATTGTATAGTGTTGCGGTGCAGTCCAGCGGTGCTTATATCACCACGTGGACTTTGAACTGTTATTACTGCCAACCAACAGCGTGCCACCCTATGCAGCAGGAGTCATGAACAACCAATATACTTCACTTCAAGGTGGAGCTTAGTTACTGAGAAGGGAAACATGGTAGTCGCAACACAAAAAGCAAATAAAAGGAACCTAAAGAAGAGATCTATGCACCACTCGTAACGAAAGTGATGATTTGGCAACTGTTACGTCCTTGATCAGCTGACTGACGTAAACACACTCGACCTGGCAGTGGTAGGCATACCGAGAGAGGCACTGACCCAAGGAAACAGAGAGAAAGACACATAAGACAACAATGCATGTGCTCCGCTTTCTCAGGAAACTCTCAGTTCCATCATCAGTTCACCAAGGATTCCTAAGAACCATCAGTACATCAGTGGCCAGGAATGGGAGCCTCTTCACCCAGGAACACAGGGAACTGCAGAGCTCCTTGTCAAAGGTAGGAGGGAGGCATTATATATTTCACTGAGTAGGATCCTATAGATGAATTGTACTGTATACTTACCTAGATTACTCCTTTCCCAGCATCTTGATACCTAGACCAGAGTTTGGCAATTTAGGAAAAGAGGAAATTGTGTTTTGAATGTTGAGACAAGTGTATGTAAAAATGTGATTAATTGATATTAAGTATACTATTGTGAAAATATTGTATTATCTTTTGATTTAATGTGCTAAATAAACCCTTGATTGGTATTATGAATTGCAAGGCGGCAATTAAAAGACTTTTTAGCAGTTAGGAAAATTACATAATGGAGTTGTGGTGAAGCAATGCAAGTAGAATGTGGCAGTCAAGACAGTGGAGAAATGTTTATCACATTCATACCAATGGAAATGAAATAATTTTGTATTGAAAGTAAGAGGACGATGTTTTCTGTAAGTTTAAGATGAATAGATTTCTATAACTTTTGTTAGGGAGTAGTATGAGTATCTGCTTGCCTTCTTACCTTTTAAATTGCTGCTGTCACAATATGCATAATTGTATAATTCCTTCAACAACATCCTGAGTCTGTACTTTAGATTGATGGATCAAGACATGTTTCAAGGGACAAAATTAGTAATTGTTATGGTGCAGTACTTGTATAAAGCACATTTCATATGGAACACTATATTATTTACTGTTTGTTACAGTTAATTGACACTGAGATCAATCCGTATGTGGACCAGTGGGAAGAAGAAGGACAGTATCCTGCACATGAGGTCTTCAAAAAGCTTGGCCAGGCTGGCTTTCTGGGAATCACCAAGCCAGAAAGTAAGAAAGCATCACATGACCCGCTGTGGAGAGCCATCTATGTAAAAGCAGTCTTTGCAATTTAAAAAGAGTGTTGCAATATTTTCACATAATGTATCTTAAAACAACATCATCATTTTCATATGAAATGAGTGTGCTGCAGGACAAAGGCCTGCTAACTTTCTTCACTCATTTCTGAGGATTGCTCATCTCTTCCAGTATTTTTTTTTTTTTTTTTTTTTTTTTTATATCATTTTTCATTGTGAAATTTCTATATTCACTTTTTGTGGAAGATACATAATGTTCTCTTTTATTTTAATATTCTTTAGATATTATTGAAAGTAAATTGATAGTTGCTTTGCCATTCAGTACCTTTTAAGTATGAATGTGTCAATTTCATTCACTGTGATGTCCAAGGTGTCCTTTATTTCAGAGTATGGAGGCCTTGGGTTGGACTATTCATTTGCTGTGGCAGGACATGAAACACTGGGCAATATCAACTGTGGTGCTATCCCTATGTCTGTGGGAGTACAGACAGACATGTCAACACCTGCCCTAGCACGGTGAGGACATTCCTTCCCATCACTGGTGTTGCACAGATGGTCAAAGAATACCCAAGTTTTCCACTGTGTCAATCAGCATATCCTTTTTCACTGACCTTACACAGCAACATCTTAGTCATTTTACATTATGCAAACCCTACATCTATGAATTTTGTCTTATTAGACAAAACAATATTAATGCTGAACATGTTACAAGAAAAAGGATGGGTGGTGAAAGGGTTGAGGTGTGAAGAGATTCAAAGTAACAAAATTTGATTTTTTGTTTTAGGTTTGGAAGCCACTATGTTAAGGAACAGTTTCTTGCACCAAGTATATCAGGAGACTATGTGTCCTGTCTGGGAGTGAGTGAGCCGGGCTCTGGATCAGATGTGGCCACCATTAAGACCACAGCTAGGAGGGATGGAGATGACTTCATCATTAATGGCCAGAAAATGTGGATCACCAATGCCTTCCAAGCTGACTGGATATGCCTCCTTGTCAACACATCACAGGCTGCACCACACCTCAACAAGTCCCTCATATGTGTGCCCATGGACTCACCAGGTAAAGTGTATCACACTGCAGGAAAACAACACTACTTGGATAATGATACAATATTGTTCAAGTTTACAAGGTCATACATGATATATACAGATTCTCTCTCTCTCTCTCTCTCTCTCTCTCTCTCTCTCTCTCTCTCTCTCTCTCTCTCTCTCTCTCTCTCTCTCTCTCTCTCTCTCTCTCTCTCTCTCTCTCTCTCTCTCTCTCTCACTGCTACTTTTATGTACAATATTGTATATGATATTTACATTGTGTTTTTACAGTTCTTAATGTAATTATCATATTCTCCAGGAATCCATTTAGCAAAACGCATCAACAAGATTGGAATGTTGTCTTCAGATACAGCTCAGATTTTCTTTGAAGATGTAAGAGTGCCTGCCAAGAACTTGATTGGTGAGGAAGGAAAGGGTTTTACGTACCAGATGATGCAGGTAAATGTTTCATTCATCAGGGAGTTCTTTCTAATAATCCTTGAAATCATTTCCTGTTTAACCAAGCACAAAGAAACACTTGAAAACTTCCACTTTATTTTACCTGACAGTTCCAAGAGGAGCGTCTAGCCGCTGCTGGATTGCTTCTTCGTCCCATGGAGAAGTGTGTCGAAGCCACAATAGAATATACCAAGGACCGACAGGCTTTTGGCAAGTCTATCCTTGACAACCAGTATGTTCACTATCGCCTGGCTGAATTACAGACAGAAATTGAAGCCCTCAGAGCCCTGACCTACAGAGCAACAGGTATGTATATCAGGCTGGTTTTTCTCACAGTCATTGATGGAAGAATACAATGTGTGGAATCCAGTGTCATCAAAGTCTTCCTTTTTATAGTGTAAGAATATAAATACACGAATTGTAACTTTTCATGGATTGTGGTCATTGTAATTGATGTCTTTATACATATTGTAAAACATGTATAATCATGTACACACACATGCACACACAGGAAAGCCATTTAGATTTACTTAGATAAAGTAACAGGCATTCTGTAATAAGCAGTCAAAGAATAGAGTGTGTGATGAATGTTGGTGCTTCTCTTCCCAGAGCTGTACAAAGAAGGGGAGGATGTTACAAAGCTTGTGTCCATGTGTAAGTTGAAGGGAGGGCGGCTGGTGCGTGAGGTGTCAGACTCCTGCCTTCAGTTCTGGGGTGGCATGGGATTCACTAAAGAGGTACAGTTGTATTCTTTCCTGCAGTTGTTTGTTTCATATTTGGCTCTCATGGTGTTTATGCTACAAAATTAATGAAAACAATAAATCTCACATTGTAATAAATCACTATAATCGTAGTTGATATTCATAAAATTTGTGCTGTATAAGTCATATTTTGTAGTCCATAATTCACATCTTGCCATTTCAACAGGTGATTGTGAGCAGGTTCTATAGAGACATGCGGTTGGTATCAATTGGCGGTGGAGCAGATGAGGTGATGCTGAGTATTATATGCAAGTACTTGGGGATCCTTCCCAAGCCAGCCAAGAAGAAACATTAAGCTGTCAACTACAGTAACAGGTCAGGGCTGGTTTCTGCACATGAAAGAAAAGTTAGGAAGAATTAAAGTCAGGAAAATTATAGATTCTATTTATTTATCAAACTTACATTTCATCTGGGAATTTAAAGATTTTAGAATACATAAATAAATAAAACTGATTATTGTGAGAGCTAACTAACTTGGCACTTCTAGTTTTGTTGTAGGAAATAAACAACCATATGTGATTGTTTAGGATCCTTTTCGTGTGGGAAGGTAGCATGACTAGTGTCCCTTGCTGTCACTGTGCCATAGGGTACATAGTGGTGTGCTGCCAACTGTGGCAAGTGAGGTGTAGGGAACGAGAGCAAGTCATCTTATATTGAATAGAGTTAAGGATTGTGAATTATTTCAATATTGTTCAGAAGAGGACAAAGGTTATCACTGAAATACTTAAAAGTTAACAGTACTGCAACACAAAGAGTGATTAAGATGGAATTAGTACTAAAATGGAAAGCAGTGAGTACAAAGCATTTATGTCAGATGCTATTTGTAAAACCAAGTTTGGATTGTCTTCAAACAATGGTGCTGTCTGTACAAATGATACAATGCAATATTGAGTAGCAGATTTCAATATTATTAAGTTAAACTGAAATTATGACTCTTATAGCAGTTATTTTATTGGTATGTAAAGTACTTTTATCTCTCTGTAATGTGGGATTTTCAGATTTTATGTTTTCCTATGGTGATTTGTGAGTGATATTGATTAGTCACAAAGATTATATTTTACATAATTTCCTTTACAGTATTATCAGTATCCCTCAAATTTTGAACTTTATGATGCACTTTTTTTTTACATATTATCATTATCATCATCATTATCATCATCATGTCATCAGAGAAAAAGGTATGGAGTTCCATGTATTTTTTATTTTTGTGAGTACATTTTCTTTGATCTTGCTTACATATTCACCGAGACATTAGTCACTCATACTTATTCATCAAGGTCATCTTGGTATCAGTTAGTCTTATCTGTCTGTTTAGATCAAGGATATTATATATATCTTAGAATCCTTGGTTTAGATAATTCTCTTTATTTGTATCTTGTAGATTTACTTACCAGTATGACCAAGTCTTTTTGTGTTTGAACAAGAAAACTTATTTGAATGAGTAGAGTAGCATTATGTATTCATGCAATTTCTGTTGAGAACTAACATTGATATAGACTGAATTTTTATTGTGTGATGTATGGAAGTATCTATATTTTGGGATCAATTGGTCTTTCCTCAATCCTGGACATAAAGTTATATAAGGAAGCAAACAAACTATATAACTTGCAACAAGCTTGTTTTGATTTTTAATGCATTACAAGCTGCCATGATTTCAGAATGTTTTATTTTTTTAAATTCTATTTTATTAATATATCATTAACTGTCAACATGTTAGAATGATTGCCGTTTTCATTTATTGGGGCATTTTACCCATGTCACACACAAATGTCGTGCATTGATAGCTTTTAGAATCCCCTCAACACTTTAGTACAGTACTCCTGTGTGTCTGTGTGTGTGTTTGGAAAGAAAATAATTGGTATGTATATTATACAGTACATTATTGTGATGTAAATTAATCTTGGCGAGCTCTTCCGTTTAGAAGCGACAGTTTCTCGTTGTCTTTCTGTTGTTGCTCCTTTTCCTTATTTTCCATTTCTTCAAGCTGCTCATACTCTTTCGTCTGGTCCTCGTGACTCAGATCATAGTTGCGGGCGAGTGGCAGGACGAACCAAAGGGCTGTGGCCAGGTAAAACGTGCCAGCCAGTACACTCAGGCTCACTGGGTAGCTGTCTGTAACGTCACGTATCCAGCCTGAGGGAAAGAAGAAAGGGCTTATCAAAGTATGTTCAACCACTTCAACCTGCCAGTGTGTGCGCTTCCTTGTGCCTTGTTTTCCCCTCCCCTTAATGTAGACAATGATAGTCAATTAAGAGCCAGTAAAGTAAGGCTGAATATGATAATATTTACTGTGTAGTAAAGTAAAACAGCCAAAATAACACTTCAATCTTTACTAAGTTATCGAACTTCGGTCATCTTCACACACACACACACACATTACATTACATTATACCTTTTCAAATATCTAAGAAAACATTTTTACGGAATGATGCTTCAGTGTTCTTCAGTGTCCATACTTCTTCAGCATCCAGAACATGCTGGTTCATGGACCATGTTCTGTTGTTTTTCGCAAACAAAAATTTAATAAAACATCGGACAAGGACGCTATTTTGACAGTGGATGTTTGAGACACGGACCTATTCCCATAATTGTGCTTTGTTATCGTATGTGGGTGATAGAGGCAATTATAAGAGCAACCTTAGTTAGTGTATGCTAAGCTGAAATATAAAGGTAGTACTGACAGCATAGGTATGTATGGTCATGGTAGACACCCCGACCACTCATCCTTTCGTGATGTTATTAAGAGTAATTACCCAGCCAACCAGCATTTCTGTCTCTTTGCCTCACTCACTCTTACCGATGAAAGGTCCGAAGAGAAGGATGATTGAAGCCTTGAACAACCCATTAATACTGAGCATTGGTGTAAGTAGAGACAATCCCAGCACCTCCACCACTACCAGGCAGTACGACGTGAAGAACATGCCAACACCCAAGCCCTGCATTGCCATCGTTGCCAGCTTGATGTGCAGGTTGTCTCCCCACGCGAACGCTACGTAGAGAGGGAAGCGGATCTTCGTTAATAGACTTGTAAAGATATTTCGACAGTATAGTGAAGGAAATACACTTTTTTTCATTGATAGTGGTGATACTAGCAGTAGTAGTAGCAGCATCAGCAGCAGTTAGTCGTCGTTGTTGCTGCTCTTATTGCAGCTGTTGGTGGTTATGGTGGTGGTAGTGATGGTGTAATTGGTGGTAGGCCTAATTATATTTTACCTCAAGCAGCATGAATATAAAAAAGTGCTGAAAAAATACAGTATTACCGCGTCCAAAAGCAGGCCACAAGATAGACAGGCAAGCGGATCTACAGATAGATGGACAGACAGACAGACAGATAGACGTGCAATCTCTTACCAACTACTGCCGTGCCGCAGATGGCTAAGCTGCTCATAACTCCAATTCGGTGTTTCATATCAAAGCGGATAAACAGGATGGGATAGATGAAGCGAGTGACCAGGAGAGAAAAGCCGACCACAGACATGGTCAAACTTGTTTCTTCTGTAGTGTAACCGTCAGCCTCCATTGCGAAGGGCACTAGATATAAAAAGTTACTGAATGCCATCATGGCTATGGAGAGAATTATGTTGACGAGGACCGCTCGCATGGACTTGAAGAGCCAAAGGTTACCTCTCGCGGTCTTCAGCATCCTTCCTACAGAATTAAATACTCGCGAACAGGTCCCACCGCCCTCCTCCTTCTGGGTGGCGGTCTTGGATGGACGAATGTTGCTGTGCCACTCGACAGGGTGGAAGACCATGGCGGCGACGCAGGTGTTGGCCATGAGGGCACCAGTAACAAGCGCGGCGCCTCTGAAGGTGTATTGTTCGATGAGTATCGCCATGAGGGGAGGTATGACGATGAGGCTGACGGATGAGCCGCAGGAGGTGAGGCTGCAGGCAAGTGTCATTCGCCGCGTGAAGTAATGCGGCACGAGGGCGTGTGTCACCGTCATGATGATATCCACGGGGATGCCTGGAAGACACGCATACAGACAGACTTACACTCACAGCGTACTCTCCTGCTGATGATGATGATTCTTTGACTGCCAACGAAACTATGATTTTAACGAGCGAAATATAACGAAAGGCACTGAGAGGCTGTAATAATTCATTGCCCTATATAGCCAGTAATGATTTATTGGCCCATACAGATGTTACAAAGGCGAAATTATAATGGCGTCGCCGTAAAACACCCAGGGTTTAGATATGTGTACTATTTGTTAATTTTGATGAAAACTTGAACTTCTTTTATAGTTTCACTAATAGATTAACGAACGTTCCTACATGAAATAAACTGTCATATTAACCTCGTCGTTATGGCATTAATTCAGATACTGATCAACCAGTCTGTCATTTCCCGCACACAACAATTCCCACACCTACTGGACAACACGGAGTAAGTGAAGAACAAGTCGACGGCGGAGGTGGCGGCGGCAGAGAGGGACATGCCCACCGCCATCATGACCCCCATTGCAAACGACAGGTTCCGCCACCCGAATTCTTCTACCATAGGGTCCACCAAGTAACAGCAGAGGGCGGACAACACCATGCCCAGGTTCTGTATCCAGGCTGTGACGGCAGAGGAAGTCTGAAGCCCCGTCAGGAACCCAGAGAACAGGATGCCGAAGACTGCAGGAGCGGAACCAATGATGATCTTGAAGGAAAAAGAACATAATAACACAAGAAAGTGAAGGCAGCCGCAAAAAAAAGGCCGTTAGACCAATTCGTGAGTCTTTATGTGAGCACCGCTGCCTAATTCTACCTATCATCCTCATCCATAAACTTGTTTAATCTCCTCTTAAAACACCCCATTGTCTGAGCGCTAGCGATATGATTACTGAGTCTGTTCCATCCATTAACGCCCTACCTACAGTAACATTTGAAAATGAGGCAAATTGCAAAGAGTTTTTTGTTAGTCATTGTTCGTTTTTAACGTTGTGATTTGAGGTTTCTTGTTTCCTAACTCAGACTGATAGTGTTATTTAGATCGATGCAAAAGTTACAATTGCAGCGTATTCCTTGATTTCCATTTTCTTCCTTTACCCTGAACTCAAATAGATAACAATGTTCAACTGCCTTGTTAACGGCTCTATCATCTCCGTGATTAGCCATCTCGTAGGTGTTATTTAACGCCCAAAAGTTTTACTATACGGAATTATATTTCTTCTGAGAGCGTTTAGGTTGGTATTTCATTGCATTTCTTTTAGCCAGCCATTGCTAGTAACAGACTAAGTCACAATGTATATACCTTGATATAAACGGTACTCTTATGACCTGATCGTTGTTCTCAGTCAATAACAGATTTATATTTATGTGAGAGACGAGCCAATCTTCGGTTTCGAAGGCCGTCCGTATTCTAAAACTTCCCTGCGCCACACCCTCAATACATTCAGGAGACTGTCATTGAATTTTCACAGGTTTTAAAGCGGGTTTTTACCGTTACAGTATATGTTCAGCAAGTTTTTAAGTTATCAAGAGGAGAATCTCTCGGAAACATGGCTAATCATCACTGTGGGCTTTGAAAAATGGTCATGAAGAGAAAGAGCGAAGTGCTTCAGAATACAGGACATGAATCAGAACGAAGGGTCGAGACTTTCCGAGCCCTCACTCATCAGTGTAAGGAAAGCCGTGGTGAGGGGAGGGTGACGCTTGGCTGTGTCATGGTGAAGCTGGTAAGTTGAGTATCTGATGCCTTAATTTCACGTAATCTATCATTTGGCAGCTATTCATGCATTGATCTACGGATCTGTTACGGTAGTCTATTATTTTAGAAGACCATAACGTTTTACATAATCAGGATTTTGTTTTATTATTGTTATGAATACCGCATTTTTTAAAAGTTTTCGTTGGAAATTGATAGTTTTCGTGATTACAGGTGCGTCCATATCTGCCGATGTTTTCTCATAACCATGGGCACCATTGAGGTCTGATGGCAAGGTAAGCATTGGCATTTTTCTACTGTAAAATGTACGTATATAGTTTGCGAGGTAAGGATAGATCAGGGCAGGGCAGAATCGATTAGATTGGGTTAGGTCAAAGGGTTGAGTTAGTTTAGATTCGTGTCCCTCCCTCCCCCCCCACCCCACTAATAAACCCCGCTTCCTGAGGAGTCCCACAGATCGTTGGGGAATTATGGGAGAAGAGGCCAAAGGAAGTAGTACCCTGTCTGCAACGCGATGTATGTTCAAACGTGGCTATAACGAAATTACAGGAAAAAAGTATCATAGTTTTGTTAGTAAACATTTACCCAGAGTTATGCTAGTACAAACTAGTTCATACGAAGTTTCGTTAGTGCCTATCATCAGAAAAAAAAATGCTAGCTATCGTGATTCTGTAAAGTTACCCATTTATTTATTACTTTTCGTCATGGCATTCTCTCTCTCTCTCTCTCTCTCTCTCTCTCTCTCTCTCTCTCTCTCTCTCTCTCTCTCTCTCTCTCTCTCTCTCTCTCTCTCTCTCTCTCTCTCTCTCTCTCTCTCTCTCTCTCTCTTTTGCTTTGATCTCAAATTATATATTTTTTGTATAATAGAAGGCCGGCATTCTATTGTTGAGCTATGATGTGGTATGTGCCAGTCATCACGTATCACTTAACGCCTTCAGTACTGGGACGCATTTTCCTATTCTGCTTATCATTTGTCGAATTTATACCGCTTCGGAAACTTGTGTAGGAATGAAGGTAGTACCGACTCAAGCCATTAATTTTCTGACTTCCATAGACCCTTCCCAATGTCAATAAAATCGTCTCATCACACCCAAAACTCAAGGTAAATGTGCCCCTGTACTGACTGACCCCACTCTGAAAGTAACTGGATTGACCAATCTTCATGTGTAAAACACATATTTGACACCAGTCCCTGATTAATGCTACTACAGTGCGCTGCCTAGCTTTGAAAATGAAGCTGATAAGAATCGAAGACTTTTATGGGACGTAGTAGTGATCTGTAAAAGTGATGCGAGGTAGGAGGAGCTTGTGAAGGAAGGGGAAGGAAAGATAATGAGACCCCCACTGTCCCAACACGAATTCGAATTGGTATCTGTAGATTCGTATCCAGGAGCGCTAGTCACAACACCACATAAGCGTTATATACAGTACAACTTTTGACCGGATACACTATTGTCAGCAGGAGAAAAAAATACTAAAACTACACTATACTAAAAATACACTATACTAAAAATACTAAAAAATACACTATACTAAAAATACTAAAACTACACTGTTGTCAGCAGGAGAAAAAAATACTAAAATTCGTATCCAAGAGCGCTAGTCACAACACCACATAAGCGTTATGTACAGTACAACTTTTGACACTATTGTCAGCAGGAGAAAAAAATACTAAAACTATACCGATAAAAGTAGTGAGCAGCATTCACACATACTGACCCAGAGCATGAAGCAGGCGAAGACCACCACCCAGCCCCACCCTCCGTCAGGACCTTCCTCCTCCCCGCAGCTCTCCACATCCTTGTCCTGCGTGCCGTCTATAGTCCTGTACTCGTTGTCTTTACCGCACTTTTTTAGTAGCGAACAGTGAACTCCGTCATTAGATCCAGCTTCTGGTAACGTCGATCCCATTTCCACCTAGAGAGAGAGAGAGAGAGAGAGAGAGAGAGAGAGAGAGAGAGAGAGAGAGAGAGAGAATTATGAGTCACGACCTCACGAATACATATCCACTATTTGCGTTATCATAGTGAACCAATACTTAAACTTTGCGCTTTTCTTTTATTTCTCACTTGAAAAAAAAAAAAAAAATGAATCACGTATAGGTCTCTCAACGTCCCCCGCCGGCTAAGCTCCCCAAGCCAGTTAGTAGTAGGTATTGCACAGGAAGCTTGTCCTTTCTTTATTGTCACTCCTTCAGCGATATTTCGATATTGTCCTTGGTTTATGTATCACTCCTTCACTTCATTGAGATTTTGATAATGATCCGATAAGAAATGTCTTGTCGACATATAGCGCTCTCTCTCTCTCTCTCTCTGAGCATTATTTCCTTCTGTTGCTAACGTTTTCTTTTTGCTGAAGTTCTTGTTAAAGAATTGTAATCGAATGACCGTTAGCTGTGCTGGGCTGGGCTGCGGGCTGTGACCGCTGTGGCGGCAGTCGTCCAGTGTGCTGAACGAAGTCACTGATATACAGCCTATTTGGCACAATACTATTGGGAGTCCGTATCAACCCCTTCATCGCTTGCATACCTTGTAATGATATCTACTTTTCCGTAATGTAATTTTAGAATCACCACAAAGGAAATGAGAAACGTTTAGTGACTCGTGGGTGGAGCCAGGTTAGTGGCGCGCCGCTCCGGGAAGTACTGTAGCGGTCTTGTGGACCAAATACGTAAATTGTTCAAATTGCGAGTAATTATACTAATGATTATGAATGTCATAATGGTATAAACGATTATACATGTGTGTGTGTGTGTGTGTGTGTGTGTGTGTGTGCGCGCGCATCTATCAACTGTTAGTGGTTAAATGCATACAAAATGTGAAAAAAAGAATTCAGGTAAATCAGATTTTCTGCCTGTACTGTTAACTTCCTGAAGAGTTGGTCGTCTCTGGAAAGAAGTGGAAAATTATAAGGTGGCAGCAACAGAACAGCCGGAGAGGAAACCTGAGGGGAACTTTGAGACCAAAGCTTTGTTCCAGACTCTATCAAAATGCAAGATGTAACAGGAATGTTATATAAATCTCGAAGATGAAGTTTTATGGTGGTGATGCTAGAGCTGGTGGAGCTGACGATGTGTGGCACTCTAAAGGCCACAGAGACTGGACTGTGGTTCTTCCAGGTGGACGGATGGGAAGGAGTCGGATTGAGAGAGCGGTGGCACATGGGGCAGCAGACTGAGTAGGGCGTGATAGGTGCATATAACAAGTTCTTTAAGGGTGGGACGATGGCCGGAGACGGAGGCCATGGCGAGGCGGGAACAGCGCTTCATTTGCTTTCTGGTGACAAAGAGGAGGGGCAAGAGGCATTGTATCAGGTACCCCACAGCATACACCTCCGTCTCCTCCGAGCAAGGCCTCTCGCCCATGATGAGAGCAGGGTCGTAGAATGGTTTGAGGGGCTTCTTGAGGTCCCTGCGTCTCATACAACCCCACGGAAAGCAACCGTAAGGCCTCATCAACCCCAAGTCCAGCAGGGTGACCTCTACTCGTCCTCCCGGTCCGACTTCCACCACCACATTGTTCAGTTTGATGTCGTTGTGACACAGACGGAGGCAATGCACGTTATGAAGGATCGTACAGAGACGGTAAATAGCTCCGACGATCAACGCCTCTGAGGGCTGCGTGCGGCTTCTTCCCCAGCTGGCCATGGTGGAGGCGTGCCCACCATGCTGCGTCATGAAAAAGCCAAGCGGTTCGATACTGACCGCCAGCACTCTAGGCAGACCACTGATCTCTTGTAACCGCTCCAAGTTATCACACTCACGGAGGAGAGCCTTGAGACAGCCGTGCTTCTTGGTCAGCACCTTAAAGCAGACAGGGTAGGGCACGTCCAGCAGACGAACTTCATACACAGCGGAATAGGCACCCATGCCCAGGAGGTTGCTCTCTTCCAACTGCGACCTTATAATGTTCCCCACCGTCACTAGATAGCCCCGCCTGCGTACCTCTCCACAGTTCCTTTTTCCCTCGGCTGCTTTCGTCATTTGTCGCAGCGTACAAGGTTGAAGCGACAAATTCATTCCTTGAGAGATTCTGTTCACATGCCAGTGCATCAACACCAAACATAGCAGAAACCCTATCGATAGAAGCCACATGAGCGGAGCCAGTAGCATCGTTTCCATGGCCAGCAGCCACGACAACAAAAAGGATATCAGTGACCCCGCCACCACCAGCAGAACCACTGTTACCACCGGCACACTGTAGGACAAAACCATGAAACAATAATTATTGTTTGTTTGGAATATTATCTAAATGTATCATTACTATGTATTGCACACACACACACACACGCACGTTTTATGAGCTCTGAGCTCGCTACGTAGAGTAAAGGCTGGCTGGGTGAGCACACTCGGCTCACAACCGAGAGGACCCGGGTTCGAGTTCCGGGCGCCGCGAGGCAAATGGGCAGGCCTATTAATGTGTATCTATCCCCTGTTCACCCACACAGCAGCAAATAGGTACAGAATGTAAGTCAAGGGGTTGTGGACTCGATATCCCGGTGTGTAGTGTGTGATGTGGTTTCAGCCCTACCCCAAGATCGGTCTATGAGCTCTGAGCTCGCTCCGTAAGGAAAAGGCTTGCTGCTGCTGCTGCTGCTGCTACATTCCCTCAGTCAAATTCTATATTTTTATCGGAAGGTTGATTTAGACCAGAGGAATCTACGTAATCAAATAATTTTTAAATTTTGTTTACAAAGCAATTCTATTATTTGGCAAGAAGGGCGTGTTATAGTCTGGTACACATGGTGGATATTATGAAGGCTGAAAAATTAGGTAACTATGAAATTTATCGACGTGTAGCAAAGAGACTTCTAGGTAAGAGCAGGATAAGCTAGCATTTCTCAACCGGGGGCCCTTCGACCGGGGAGTCACGAGCGGACGCCGAAAAACCGATTCAGATTGCAGAAGCTTGTAATGTAGAATAAGGTGACGAGTCTCCGGTCATAGTGTCAAAGTAAAAAGGGTAGAAGAGTTTACCCACGATTTCATCTTTTAAGACTGAGGAAATAAATGTCATGAAAGGAAATTTCATTTTTTTATTGAAGGGCAGGGGACCACGAATGTTAATTAAGCGACTCGATAGGGGGACCATGGGCCATCAAAGGTTGAGAAACGCTGGGATAGACAATGCAGAAACTAGAATAGGAGGGAAAATAGTTATGTTGGCTAGAGCGTGTAGATATTCTTAATTGAAAGATACACAAGAGAATAAAGAAGTAGCTTAAAAGATAATGTCGGATGGATAAATGAAAAGTGAAGGATAATCAATGTAGAATGCTAGACACACAGTAGGGAACATTTACTTTAAAGGCTACGTGGTACTTATAAATAGTGTAGAAATCTCTTCTAGTAAGCAGACCACTGCATGATGAACCGGTTCATTGTTAGGTAGGAAGGGTAGATTATGGCATTCATAAACAAGCACAATTTGATGAGGAACAGGTTGGATACTTTTCCATATCATTATTTTTTCCCAGATTCATTTTTGTCAAGGTTATACAAGTTAAGTTTTGTTGATCATTTAGTTCTTTGTAGCAAGTACAGCCATATAGCAGTGATTACCTATACTGACTTGACCATCATGTTAGAATGTGTAACATTGGGAGATTCACTTTGTTGACCTTGACAATGCTACATTAAAGTAGCACGCATACGCTTACATACACTAACATACAAGCACTTCACACACACACACACACACACACACCAAAAAAAAAAAAAAAAAAAAAAAAAAAAAAAAAAAAAAAAAAAAAAAATCTGCACACCAAAACTATCACACAGGTAAACACATAATTATACACATTGACTTCCACACAGTAGCAATAAGGTTCAGTGATCAGCCTAACACTTGCTATAGTCTTTATTTCCCTGTAATCACACTAAAACCAATGAAAAATATATTCAGTTTTTCACAGTATAATTTATTGCAACCAAGTGCACAACTAAGACCAAATTTATTTGTAATATCAATAAATAATCAGAAATTATTTGAGGCCGTAAGATCATTTTCAGGTACCTGGTCTACGAGCAACACAATCCATAGATTCAACTAAATATTTTGATATGTTGAAGTTCAAAGAACACTTTTTGGTAATCAACAAATATATCTGTATTATTAGCATACTACAAGTAGAATTCTTGATATTTAATATTCTTATTAAACACATGAAATTATTATAAAATCACAATGTATGTATATATGTTTTCCCAATTGATTTTTTACCCTACACACATGAGACATGCATTGCAAACATTAGTACTTGGCCATGTTACTTTCATGAATTGGAGTGAATTGTTTCCTGGATGTGACTAGGGTGCACAACAGAAAGTGATGCAATGTGTACAGTCTCTCATCTACACTGTTCAGGTGACTAAATGGAAATGAATGGGTGAATGGAATCAAATGTGAGGAAAGGGATGTTGGCTGACCTATGACTGGCACTGGTCACCCTCCTCTGTCTCCATGTATTAGGTGTGACACTGAACCAGCTGATTGTGGCAGCTCTCCTTTGTATATAATGTGAATGAGGGAGAAAAAAAGTATACAGCTTTACAGTGTAGGTTCAGAGAAGCAAGCTCAGCAATTGTTGCTACACATGCTTCCAGTTTATTTCTTTGTTTATTTGTATCTTGTCATCTACATTTTAGTGTGTTAGCAACTTGTAAAGAATTATTTTCATTTTTACTTATAGCACAGCTTAAACTTTCTATCTCCTTCACAGGCTTGCAGGCGAGGAGATTATGGCTGTAACACTTGCTACTTCACTACTGAACACCAAGAAGAAAATGGTCTTGGTAAGAGTTATCACAGGGATAGCAAGGTGCAGTGTACTGTGGAGCCCATTTCACTCTAAATCTCTACATCATTTGCTTTGCAGGTCTTTCTAACCTCCAGCACACACACACACATACACACACAATGAAAAAAGAAAGTGAGTAATAAACATATAAAAAATATTTCATCAATTGAGAATACATAGTATTAGAATAAGATGTTCAAAGTACTGTATATATTCATGTATAGTACAAATGTGTTCAGCTGTAGTTAAGGGACAGGATTAGGAGTTGATGTGATAACAGAATTAGAGAATAGATTCACGCATATTGTAACTGCACGTAACCTTGGTGACACAGAATTCTTTGCTACCATTAACATCTCTTATTTTTTTTGTCATTTTTTGGTTGCAGTGTCATTCATTCAGTAGTATTTATGGAAATGTGTGCATGAATTAATAGCAGTCATACCAATATTCTGCAGTAACCCAAGTACAGACCACATCTTGTAACAAAATATAGGCTTAAACTTCAGAGGTTCAGATGATATCATGCAAACCTGAAGGCAACAGCATTCTCTGTATTACTCAGCTTTGTTTCTGCTTGTTTTGTTAGATTGATTGATTTCTCAGGATATAAACACTTTTATGGTGGTCCGGCAGCTGACAAATCCAGACACAGTGAAATACTTCAGAAAAGAAAAGCTCAATGATGCTGAGAAAGTAGTTGCATTCAACCTTGACATATCTAACAGAAAACCTCTTACATAGCCACACCAATATATATCAAAATTTAGACTGCATACACACATGTATATGTACACAGTTTGGTGTATGAGATTTCAATATGTTGGTTATCCATTTCATACACGAGTATATACAGTAAAACAAGATTTAATAGTGTTGTCAGTATCTTCCAAATACAAGAGAACAAAGAAATCAAGGCATTGATTGGGAATTGGTGACAAAGAAGCATCCTCTTTCCAGGTCCACAGGGACACCTTCATGACAGCTATATCAGATTTTTTTAACCAGCAAGTAAGACAAATGAAATTAATTAGAAGTAAAAAATTAATAGTTTATTTGGAAAAATTAATTCACATTCTTATTGTCTTTGCACCACCCTCTTAAATAGTATTCAAATACACAACTTCATCTAAAGTCAGCTTAACTTGTGGCAGCTTATGTAGGTCCTCCCACAGAGGCAAGCAAAGCATTTGCTTCTGCTTTGTGATTAATTGAAAGCCACTGCCGGTAACAGCAGTCATAGAGCAAGTTCTGTGACAGGTTTTGACAATCTGTTTTTTCTATCTCTCTATCGTTCTATTGGTTAGTGTTACTCTAACCTAGCTACTTGAGACATGCTTTGTCCCATGTTCTAATTTAAGCTACAATTTCATCTGTTTATAACCTGCATGAGTCACCTATTTTAGTAACTGGCCTTTTTGTTCTCCCTTCCACTGTGATTCACCCACTCTAGTCACTTCATTCTTGCCCAGCCAGTGTCAGAACATGGCAGATCATCCTGCTAAAAGGATTTGTAGGATTTATTTTCAAAGTTGTTTAAGATCATTTTCCCCATGGTTATCCTAAGGGCAGCCAGTTTCTCTTCCTCACACCAGTGGCAGGCAACACAGCATTGCATCTATGACACTATTATAGTTATGGGAAAGTCTTCATAAAAAATTTCACTGATGGCACTCAATTCAGATTTTGTATGCTTAAACCAATGATGATAAATAGTTTCTGTACAAATATATTAAAATTGTAGTAAATTCATAAAATATTACTATAAATTTTACTAAAAAATATTCCTTATATGATTATGTGAAATTTTAAACCATTTTCTGAGATTTTGACGTAAACACTTAAATATGCATATCAAAACCCGATGAGTAAAATAATGTGGCAGTTTCTAAGTGAAGCTGACCCACAAGTGACATAGTATGTACATACAATCAGTCCAGCACTTGTGCTACTTATATATAGGACGGTTTCAGCAAATATTATATCACTGCTATTTTCTTGTACCTTAAAGCATTAAAATCTGAATGATAAATATTAAACAGTATAACCTCCAACCCTGACAGACCTTGCTAGCCACATCCTGAGTGAGATGCAGCACTGTAACTATTTCACCAGACTGCAGTAAGCAACAATGTGAGGAAGAAGTGGGAGTGTGGAGAGAACCTTTGCTGTATGGGATGAGGATGCCGGGGGGAGGGAGAGGGTTGCCAGACCAGGTGTCACTGCCTACCACACAAACATGCTCACGTACGCATTCTTACTATAAGTGTAAAATAGAAAATAAAAATTCATCTGTTGCACTCCTACTAGTTCTATGTATAAAATCTAAAATCTTGTTATTATAATACAGAAATAATGAGGACATTAGATTATATACACACACAGGTATGTATCTGCATTTTAATAAATTTATGAAAAATTACCACATTACCACTGCTCACAACTCAAGCTGATTAACAGTCAATGGTGTCTGTCCTTCAGTTCTTCATTTGGGCTTGTGTCCTTAGTTACATTTGCATTCCTAAGATATCACAAGGTTAAGAGGGGTATTAACTGAGATTTGCAGCAATAACAATGAGCACCAGTTACAACCAGAATAAATAAGTCATAACATCTACAAAAAAAGTATATAAAGAAAAGTTTCAAAGGATATACTAGTAATTTATGTTCCCATAACATATTAATACTGTATTGTCAATGAAAACTTCCCCCCCTTAAAAAAAATTCACGATTAAGAAAAAAATGTATTATTTAACATTCAAACTATCTTCACCAGCACCAGACGCAAACCTGTTTATCAGAAGAATTCACGAGTCAAGAGTGTCTGCCACCACTCTGCACTTCCTGCCTTGCCTGCCTTGCCTGCCTGCAGACGCCTCCGCTTCACAGAGGAGAAAGCACCACAAGGCAAGCTTTGCATGTGCCTCTTTTCATGTCTCAAGTTTTATCTTTGTGGCAAAAACTACACTGGAGTCACAAACACTGAGTTCATTTTCATATCTACAGAGCACTGTCACTGCAGTCTCACTTCAGACATCACACTACACTAAAACAGAAGTCAAGTTATAACCACTAAAGAAGAAACTGGTGCTAGACAACACCAGTTTCATCCATGAGTGGTAATGATGCTGCATCCATGCTCCCCTTTCTCTTGTGGCCCCTTTCAAAGTTCAGCTCTAAACTGCTCCCTGTAAAAAATAATTGATATATTACTTCAAAGTAAATCCATTACAATATTTCACTGTCTACTTTCTGTTTATTATTTCTCATTAAAGGTTCAATTACAGTTTGTTTTGGGGAAGCTTCAAATGTTGTAGAGTTGGCTCACTACTTGATTAAGCAGTTTTTTAATCTACATTTCTAACAAAGATGATGTGTCATCCTTTTCAATGGCAGCTATCATTGCCTAAAAGCTGCCTCTCCCATGTATAACAAGTCTGCCTTCTTCCTATCCCCCTTCACATTCCCTTCCCACCCCCATGCTTCATTATTTCTTGCTTCTTTGCTTATGACATTAATCCTGCTCTTGCTACGGTTTGTAGCTTCAGCTGTTGAACAAATTGCCTTTGAACATCATCTGAAGTTTCTTAATATTGCTTCTCCTTCACTTTGCTGTTGACATTCCTAGTTTTTCCATGACTGTGTCATCTAAATAGATCTACTGAAATAATCCGTACTTAACTTTTAATAATGACACAAAGTAAATGTTCTATTTATGTAATGCTAAAATTATATTTTTCAATCAATGAATTATAGCAGGACTTGGTTTAAATACACGTTGTCCTTTCAAGCATACCTGATTGTTTTCTGGATTTTATAGAGCCCTCAGGAATGAAGGCAGCCACCATGAGGGCACAGATCACCAGTAGTGCCCCAAACACAAATGGAGGCCCAGGCACCAGGTTTGGGCTGCTGACAACGTGTGATGTTGACCCATTGCCAACAGCAGAACCATTGGGCTGAGGTGAGGCAAGAAATTAACTACTGAACATAACAGAAATAGGTGAGTGATCTAAATGTTCATTTCAAGCAAATTGAAAAAAAAACTTTCACATTTTAAGAAAATTTCATGTAAATATAGATATGAATTTTCATACATAATTAATCCCAGTCCAGCCTCATATTGAGAGGACACTATGAAGATTAAGAACATCTTAAGTTCAATGAAATCCTGAATAAAATCAAACAGATGCTGTGCTACTGAAAAAAATTGCATCAAATTTAACATTTGTAGAAAGAGAAATTTGAGAAGAAACTAAATGAAGGCTGTTGCCTTTAACCTTTTATGAGTTTTATATTGTCTAGATTTCTATATAGTATATGTTTGAAGAGATACAGTAGATAATGTAATTATTTCTTTGAAAGTTAAATGTTAGACAACTGAAGCACTTCTATATTTACATTGAGGTGCTTAAATTGGATTACTTTCTGATGTGGTATCTATTCAAACAAATTAAATGTAAACTGAGAATATAAAACTTATAAAGGGTTAAAATTTACAGCTTTTATTTTGTTAGAAATCAAGTAACTCGTACAAAGAGCAATCATCCATGATGGATGGTTTAACTTGACTCTTAATTTAATAATAGGACAACAATAAACAATGCCTTGCATTGCATTAGTCAGGAGCAGTCTTGTATAATCTTGAAACATAGTTAAAACATTTTTTTGTTTATCATCATTTTAAAGTTAAGCTACAAAACCAAAGGGATAGATACTGAAATGGCTATGCTTTTCTTAATTATACAAGACTGACAAGCTTACACATCCTATTTATACATCATACATGACTAATATTGTAAAGATGGTAAGGAAAAACTTGGGCTGGGTCAGGGATACTCTTTACTCTAACGTTTCGACAGAATGTCTTCTTCAGAGAGTGAGTGACAGACATGGAGAGAACAGCTGCTTATATTCACTCGATGTGGATTGGTCTATTAGTGTGAGTTTGGCTACTGAACGAGATAGGCTTACAAAGCCCTCTCTATGATTGGTGACGAGGGAGGTAGCAATGTATGCAGCTGGTGGAGGCTGCATACATTGCTACCTCCCTCGTCACCAATCATACAGAGGGCTTTGTAAGCCTATCTCATTCAGCAGCCAAACTCACACTAATAGACCAATCAGCGCGCTCCCCTGGCAGACATCCGCACAGGTGATCCACATCGAGTGAATATAAGCAGCTGTTCTCTCCATGTCTGCCCCTCACTCTCTGAAGGAGACATTCTGTCGAAACGTTAGAGTAGAGTATCCCTGACCCACCCCAAGTTTTTCCTTACCATCTTTACACTCATTTGTCTTAATACTACTCAACATGACTAACATTGTTGATACAAATGGTTTTATGAGAGCCATGAAACGAAGAAATGTTAGGTGAAGGAGAAAGTGAATGACAAAAGGTGTGATCTTAAGTAGCCACTGTTTCCAGATAGGGCACAGGTGGCTGCTTCAAAGGAGACATTGAGATCAGTGCTACAAGAATCTTGAGGACCACATGACTTACTCTGTGAGAGCCATCATCCCCTTGCTCTTGGCTGAGGTCCACATGGAAAAGATAAAAGATGAAGCCAAAGACTGCAGGACCAAGGCCGGAGCATAATCCTCTCATGCCCGTAATGATGCCCTGAACCACACCTGTGTATGAAGATCAGTAAACAATTTTGATTAATACAAAACCAAGTCAAGTTTGCAGTTTGTAATAATTTCAAAAATATCAAAATACATTTCCTAAATGGCATCAAGTTCAAAGTCAACTTTATTTTTAATTACAGAATTGCCACTACAAGCTACATACCCTGCTTGTCAGCATCAGTATGAGTGCTGACATAGGCACTAATGGCAGGGTAGGTAATGGAAGATACTGAAGCCAGCAGACCTGCAGCCCACATCATCCAAATCTTTGAGCCAAACCCATACCACATGAGTTGCAGTAACTCAAATGTCAGCCCCACCTGCAGCACAAAGTTCCAATAAGCATATAGTTCATTAGGTTTACTAATGGTTTACTAATTTTATCTGATAAAATAGTAGTAGATATTTGATACTTTTACTATAACTGTTAACATAAAAACTGGCAGTGTATGGAATGTACAAACAGGAATGACCAATGAGTTTCCAGAATAGTATCAGGAAAAATGATAGAACTGACAATGAGAAATGAGTGGTAGAAAACACATGTTGAAGCAAGACACTTTATTCCCTTTGTTTCATACAAAATACTTTTCAGAAAGAACATGGACAAACAAAGTGTCAGGTTATATGTAGTGTACACAGTTCAGCCTGCTGGGTGGCTGGGAATGACGGCCAGTGATTGGTGGAAACCAAACAGGGTTATTCTGAACGCCACCAGTGGCAGGCACGTGGAGCCTTCCCTGTGGTTGATGACGTTGCTGGTCCTCCATGCACCTGCCACAGGTGGCAGCTAGAATAACCCTGTCTGGTTTCCACCAATCACAGGTTGCCATTCCCAGCCACCTTACAGGCTGAGCTATCTACACTGTACATAAGCTGACACTTTCTGTTTGTCTGTGTTCTCTCTGAAGAAAGTTTTTGTAACTGAAACATTAGGGAATAAACTATCTTGCCTCAACTTGTTATTCTACCACTTAATTCTTCCATTCGTCTCTACCTGACTAAAACATAAATATAATTTTGTATGATTGTCATCAGATTACAGTGCTCGCTGTGCCTATACCATAACAATGGAAAGGCATGTGAGAAGAGGAAACAGAGGTTCATTGTTTTCCCTCCTACCTCTCTCCCTTTGTAGTCGAGTGTCCATTGTATTTTGTGTCCTGCTGGTAATATGGGCAAGAGAAGAGACGTCAGCAAAGAGAAAATTTCATCCATAATAAGACTGTACAAAGAAGGGAAACCTTGTACAAAGAAGGGAAACCTACAAAGGATATATGTAGCCAAGATTACTGACATGAGTGAAAGAATTCTGCAGCAATGGACCAAAACAATTTTGTAATGGTGAAGAGGCAGCAACACCACAGCACCAAGATTGTTGTCCTGACAAGCTGTGGAACACCTCTGCCCATACTGTGAATGTTACAAAGTGACAAGTGGATATAAAACCACATGTGATTGCATATTCAGTGTAAGAACAAAACTCTTCAGTTGATGGGTGAGGTGTCAGTGAGAACAGTCCAGTGAAACCTCCATGCCACCTCAATACCATTATAAAATTGTTTGGTCCATAAAATTGTTTTGGTCCATCACTGCACAATTCTTTCACTCGCATCAACAATTTTGGCTACATATATATCCTTTGTAAGTTTCTCTACTTTTTACAGTTTTATTATAGATGAAATTTCCTCTTTACTCAAGTCCTTCTCTTGCCCATATTACCAGCAGGACACAAAATACAAGGAACACTTGGCTACAAAGGGAGAGAGGAGAGGGAGGAGGGGAAGCAATGAACTCATAAACCTTCCCACTAGCTTGGTCTGAGGGTAACTGGTGGGTTCTCCATCCCCACACTCCCTCCTCTGTCGTGCCAGACATATGTTATTTACTTCAGCTCAGCAGGCCAGTGATGGGGAGGAGTGAGGGGTGGTGGTGGGGGGTGGGGGTGTGTGAATTGATTTGCTATAAATAAAAACCTTGCCAGGTACATTGTAGTTTGTCTGGCTTAGTTGACAAGGTGTTAGCTTGTTCATAAAGAGTACTCTTAATCATCTAATATTTTGTGCCCTTACTGAATGGAGAGTTTTAGAAAATTCTCACATCAGTAATATGATTAATAATATTAGTTTCATTAGGTGCACAAGCCAAAAATAGCGGTGAATTCTTTATGTAAGGCAAAAAATGTGATTTCTTACCATAATAACATGTTTGTTGGACAGTTTCTTCATAAGGAGACTAAGGAGAGCAGTCTGGGCCACAACAGACAAAATCCCCACAACTGCTATGAAAGTTGCCACCATTTCTGCTGAGAAGTCCATAACCTGCCATGAGAAAAGGAGAAGAAAGGCTGCATTAGTTTTCTGCCGTATAACACTATCCTTATCCTTATTCATTGGGAATCTCAGCCTCATTTATAAATATATTCAATTAATTCAAATGCTTTTTGACTTATAAACAATATGGGCCATATGACTTGTTAGGGAGACCAGCTACTTTGGGACATCTATGTATATTATTACATTAACTTCTTGTAACTTACCAGTCTGAGGTAGACAAAAAAGCAGGAATACTGGCCAGCCTCCGGTAGGTAGGATAAGAAGACTGACACACTGATCAGCAGCACATTGCGGTCTTTACCCACTTTCCACAGTGCCTGAAAAAAATAAATAAATAATCAATAAATACGTGGTAATGCCTTACAAGAATTTTCTCAAAACAAGCTAATTCATTACTTTTAGATCTAATCCCTGCTCCAATATGCAGGCATCCTTTAATAGAAGATAATGTATACAATGTGTACAAGAATAATTCAGCACACAATGATGTGCACGACAGCACAGCTCATACCAGCCATCAGTATCCACCACTACTATTGGTTAACCTTTGCTTTGACTTTGTAACATCTAGGATGAGATTTATGAATCAAGAACTATGAAAACTAAAGTCTGGTTTTGTGCACTTGTGGAACCTAACCTAGGAACACCTGTACTCACAGAGAAGGGGTCAGCCTGCTCCCATGAGATGTGGGCACTCCAGGAGGAAGAGAGCCTCAGCTTCTCTGGCAATGATTCTGGCACTGCCACCAAGATGAAGAAGACATCCAATATTGCTATGGCTGTGGCCAGGCCCACCACCAGGTCATCACTGTGCACCTAAAACACACACTCATTAGTACTACACTGTCACTATAATACTAACAATTCATAATTTAAAAAATCCATTCATGTTTCCCGCAATACATTCATAAGTAGTTTCAGTAACGAAACTTTCCATACATAAAATGAACTCATGTCAACAATATTACACAAAATAAAGAACTTTGGGATGCAGAGCAAGATTTTATGATTGCATGTTTGATGGATAATTCTTATTCGTAAAACTTTAACATTTTTCTACACAAATTCTATTCATAGTAGTATATATGACACAATTGGAATGAAGATGTATCTATGAAGAGAGAGAGAGAGAGAGAGAGAGAGAGAGAGAGAGAGAGAGAGAGAGAGAGAGAGAGAGAGAGAGAGAGAGAGAGAGAGAGAGAGAGCTACAATAAAGGTCATAATTGTAGGTTTGAAGCAACATAAACAAATCCACTCCATACTTTTCCCAAGTAAGCCCCCAGTGCAGGGGAAGTAACCAAGCTAGCAGCAAAGGTGGCAGAGACCAGCCCATAGGCACTGCTGCGCTCTGATTCATCCGTGACGTCAGCGACATAAGCAAACACAATGCTGAACGTAACAGCAAACACGCCGGACATGCTGATCAGGGCAAAGTACCACCTGCAAATTAAATAAAGTGTCAGTCTTCTGAAAAAAAATTATTATCTAAAACACATTCTCAATCCATTTATTCTTCTATAAATATTTTATATGCTACTTTAATCCTGGTAATCTTAACCTTCCAAACTAAACACTTTACATCATACAATTATATAAAACCCTTTTTGTGTTTTTCTCAGGATCAGTAATGAAAAAAGTGTGCATTTCTTTATATTATACAAATGAAAATCCTGTCAACATGAGTAACTGGAAGAAACACATGATCAATACAGAAGGAACAGAAGAATGGGAAACAAGAATTTCTTGCAAGTTTGCATGATTTAACACTTTATAAGGTTACCACAAAATCCATATAGAAAAAAGTCACTCACAACAATAATAATTTAGGTACATAATAAGTATTTCCACTTTCCAAAGTAATCAAGAGCAAATGTAATGAAAAGATCTTAGTTATGATCCTCTAAGAAGAGAAAATTTGCATGTATATCAGGCTAGTGAATAAGAAATTAAATGTTTGTACTGAAGATCACAAGACTGAATGTAATCAATGAATAATAATACAGCTTTACATGCTTAAAATATCACTGCCAATGAAGGAAAGAACTATCACCACCACAATGAGAATACAAAGTGGCAAAATTCCCAGAACAAGTGACTCACCAAATGTTTTCATCAAGAGAAAAGAAAGAACCAGTGAAGGAATACCTAAAGCAAGCAGAGGACGAGAGCAGCTGAGGGAGAGCTTGGTACCTTCCCCTTTAAATACAGATCATACCAAATTGAATAGCCAAGTAATTTTCCATTCCGCGTGGATTGTAGCAGAGTGACTCACCAGGTGTTGATCTTCATGAAGGGGATGGGAAGGCATGTGAAGAACACGGTGATAAACAGGAAGAACTTTCGACCCCACAGGTCCGAGAGTGCACCGATGAGGGGAGCACTCAGGAACGACAGCAAACCCTGACAAGGAATACCACCGTCAATATTGCTGCCACACACAAGTGAAGATACACAAAGGAAAACAATAGACTATGCACCTGAGAGAGAGAGAGAGAGAGAGAGAGAGAGAGAGAGAGAGAGAGAGAGAGAGAGAGAGAGAGAGAGAGAGAGAGAGAGAGGTGGGGGAGTGTAAATACTAAATAAAATAACAAATCTCATTACAACCATTCATAGCATTCTTCTTAAGTGAAGATGACATACTCTTAATAATGATGTTCCCATAAAGGAAGTGAAAGATAGAGCAAAACATTCCCTTACAAACAAACACAAAAGGAATTATCAATTTCCTTGGTGTTCATTATTAGGACATCACCAATAAGCTATCAGCCACTGCAAATATCCATTGTTCCCTCAAACAAAGGGATATTTTTACCTGTGTTCTGTTGCTTGCTCACCACACTTCCTTTACCTAACCTAACCTCTCAGCACACACACACACACACACACACACACACACACACACACACACACACACTTTACCAATCCTGTTAACAAATCTCTCCTCTCATTAAAACTTACTTTAATTTCTTTCTTAGTGCTCTAGTCTTGAGTTGCCTGACGCTGGTGGTGGTGACAGCAACACTAATACACTATTGTTTATTTTTCTCATAATTCCAGTCATTATTATACATTTCTACCACTACTGTCAGGAAATCATCATGAGTGAATGAACTGTTAATCATATTCCTTAATCTACCTTAGAATATGTCCATGTGACAGCTAATTACACTTCTTTATTTTTTAACAAGGGTATTTTCACAAGACTTCACTGAATCTAAAGAGGCAATAAAATGTCACATCACTTTCTTAATTTAACAAAACAAAAGCTTTCTGATAGCTTGTTCTTTTTACATATACTAAAGAGAGCCACATTTTCAGCAACTCATGTTAAAATGCACAAACTACTTACGTTATACATTATGCAAACATAAGTCGGGTGTCTCTATAATAAAGTGGATCCTAAAAACTCACATACGACCATATTCAGAAACAATTTGCTCTCACTAGACAACTTTTCAAGGCCACAGAGAGACTAGCTGAGTTCTCAAGACAGTTTCTCCTTATAATAAACTGGAAATCTTGCAAATCCGTCACCAGAATCACAAAAGTCCTCTTAAACACACGAGTATCCAACAGGAGCCTTTGGAAAACAGTGATGATGAGAGAGCAAAGCGTTTCTGAATATGGATGGAGGTTGATGCTACACAGGAGACACTGGTTGGGTCCTGTGACATGAGGAGTGAGTGAAGCAGCTGAACCCTCCATCGACTTGGGTTCGCTTCCATGACGTCAATGAACGGTACCTAAGAATTTGGCACTCACCACAGCAACACATGAAAATAAACCAAAATTCCCATATAAAAAAATAATATATAAGACTACAACTGCTGTCATCATTATAATATACAGCAAATATACACCTTGCACCTTGTTTGAACTTTAATACTAACCCCCACCATTACCACCACGTCCCGCATCAGCCCACCACCTGGCTTGGATACAGCGCACCTAGTTAAGCATCTCTCCGCCGCTCATCCCTCCTGCCACTATCCACTATCCCTACACTGCCTCGTGAAGTCTAATCACGTCTTATCACCACCATCACTCACTCGCCAATCCACCAATCCTCTGTGCAGGGTTGGAGGGCACGAGGAGTCTCTTCATGACTGACACATCGCCCACACGCCACTCCATCATGGCTTTCCTTCAGTGATGTGGTAATCCCAGAGCACAGTGACTTGATAACCCCACACACACTCACACACACACACATACACACACATACACACACACACACACACACACACACACACACACACATACACCTCACTTCATTTCATTCCTTGTTACTATGAAGTTTTTTTCTATCATTTATTTTTTCTTGCGTCCCCATTTCTCTCTTTTCTTGTTTCTCTCACTCCTTTTCTTTCTCTACTTTCTCATTCCATTTCTTGTTACTCGAATTAATTTAGCTGAATTTTTGGGTCTTCTTGTTACCTGAATTTATTTGGCTACTTTATCATTTCCATCATTTACTTTAGTTTACTTCTCTCTCTCTCTCTCTCTCTCTCTCTCTCTCTCTCTCTCTCTCTCTCTCTCTCTCTCTCTCTCTCTCTCCTTGTCACTCATTTTCCTACTCACCCACACCTTTCTCCTCCTCTTTATTGTGTCCCGACCACTCCTCTTTTCCTTCCTACTCCTCTATTCTCTTTATTACGTCTCCGCCACTCCCCTTTCCCTTCCTTCCTTCCCTTCCCTCCCCATCCCTTTTAAAACCTCAAACATTCCTCCTCTTCCCCTTTCCTCCCCTCTTCCATGTTTATACCCAGAGCAACCACCCTTTCCCTTTCGTTCCTTCCTTCCTTTCTTCCTCCCCTGCTCCTCTTACGTCAACACTGCGCCGACGGAGAGGGAGGGATGGGAAGTTGGCGGGGGAACAGAGGAAGGGGGCGGGACTGCTTTTCCCTCACCTTCACCACCGCCTCTGCCCATTAAAGCTGCTGTTCTAGAGCGATCAAAATGGGCCAGCAACATAGTGTAAGCTGTGTTCATTTTACCTTCCGCTGCTGTCCCTAGGGATGTCTGTCTGTGGCGCGGAAAGTGAGGGGAGGGAGAAATGTAAGGGGTTCACAAAAGGGAGGGTAATAAATGAATGAGACTATAAACACACACTAACACATACATACATACACAGCAGGAGCGCACATAAATACACACACACACACAAGGTAGACGTACTTTCCCCATGCCAAAAAGGAAGGTGGGGTTAGTTGGAAGGGACGAATGTGCAAAAAACAAACTAAAAAAGGGACGCGAAGGTAGGAAGGGCATGAAGGGAGGAAGGAGGAAGGTGCAGAAAGGGAGGCGTGTGAAGGATGGACACGAAAGCAAGGAGGTTGAAAAATAGGGAGAATTATGGGGGGGAGGGGGGAGGGGGGAATGAGAATGAAGGATTTACTGGGTCGAAAAATTAGTTTGAGGGGTAAGAAGCGTGTTAAAAAAAATGGTGATAAAAGAGAAAGGGAGAGGAAAAATTACAATCAAGAAACGCAAGAAGCCAAAAAAAAGAGGGAAAAAAACGAACGAAAAAAAATTAAAGAAGGAAACTAGAGAGAAAAAAAAAGGAAAGAATGCGGAAAAATAAGAGTTGTGTTATAGAAGAAAAGAAATTTTAGAGAGAGAGAGAGAGAGAGAGAGAGAGAGAGAGAGAGAGAGAGAGAGAGAGAGAGACGAAGGGTACAGAATGACAAAATGTAAAAAAAAGGAAGGAACTAAAAAGATAGAGAAGGAAAAAAGGGGAAAAATGTTATATTAAAGAAAGGGGAGAAGGAATTAAGAAAGGATGGGCGAATGAAGATAAAGAAAGAAAGAAAGAAAGAAAGAAAGAAAGAAAGAAAGAAAGAAAGAAAGGAAAGGAACGAACAGTATAATGCCTGGAAGGAAGGAAGGAAGGAAGGAAGGAAGGAAGGGAAGGAGAAGAAAGGTAAGAGAGAAAAATAAAACAAAGAAAAAAAGAAAGAAAAGAGAACAAAAAAACAAAAAGGAGACAAAATTAAGTAAGATGATACATAGAAGAGAGACAAGCAAGGAACCAGACAAGGGAGGCAAGGAAGGGAGGCAAGAGGCGAGGCGAGAAGGAAGGGCAGGGAAAGGAAAATAAGAGAAAGAAGAATAAAAACAAAACAAAGGAAAAAGAAAGAAAAGGGAACAAAAAAAACAAAAAGGAGACAAAATTAAGTAAGATGACACATATAAGAGAGACAAGCAAGAAACCAGTTAAGGCGAGGCGAGAAGGAAAATAAGACAAAGAAGAATAAAACAAAACAAGGAAAAAAGAAAGAAAAGGGAACAAAAAAACAAAAAGGAGACAAAATTAAGTAAGATGATACATATAAGAGAGGTAAGCAGGGAACCAGACAAGGGAGGCAAGAGTAGAGGCGAGAAGGAAGGGAAAGGAAAGGAAGATAAGAGAAAGAAGAATAAAACTAAGGAAACGGAACAAAAAAGACGAAAAGGAGACAAAATTAAGTAAGATGATACATATAAGAGAGGTAAGCAGGGAACCAGACAAGGGAGGCAAGGAAGGGAGGCAAGAGGCGAGGCGAGAAGGAAGGGAAGGGAAAGGAAGATAAAAGAATAAAACAAAACAAAACAAAGGGAACAAAAAAGACAAAATTAAGTAAGATGACACATATAAGAGAGACAAGCAAGGAACCAGACAAGGGAGGCAAGAGGCGTGGGTGGCGTGGTGTGGCATGGGGAGACAGAAAGAAACAAGGTAGTGTGGGGGCGTCAACTCACCTTAATTCCCACGATGAGCCCGTTCATAAGGAAGGTGTGGTCCGGGAAAGTATCATTCAGGACCTGCAACACAACAGATAGACACACGTACAATACAAATAATACGCCCACACAACACACTGCGACGTTTCATTACCGGTGAGAGAGAGAGAGAGAGAGAGAGAGAGAGAGAGAGAGAGAGAGAGAGAGAGAGAGAGAGAGAGAGAGAGAGAGAGAGAGAGAGAGAGAGATTCACTTACAACTACTTGTTTATACTTAAAAAAAAACTATGCATATACAATTTATCCTTTCTTTCTCACAGCTGAATTTGAAACTGCAATTTTTTTTAAGCTTTTACATTAATTTTTCATTACTTTTAATACTCAAATGCAAAAGTGCAATTTCTTTTGAGCTTTTACATTAATTTTCGTTACTTTTAATACTCCCAAAATTGATTATTCACTCATTTATATATTGTCACTTGTTTTGTTTATTCATTTCTTCTATTTAGGATAACTGCCGACTGACTGACTGACTGACTGACTGACTGACAGAATGAATGAATGAATGACCGATAAAAGAGTAACCTGACGCTCCTGTGACGTTAAGCAGTTCACAACACCACTAATTCGGACCCTTTGGTGAAGCGTGAGTACTACATACCTACACGAACATAAATCAAACTAAATCATCATACAAAACACCAATATAGTGTAGAGAATGACCCAAAAGTCTGGCCACATAGGGGGAAAAATTTAATACGTATCCCAATTATTATTATTTATTATTATTATTATTATTATTTTTTGTTAATATTTGTCTTTGTGATCATTGCCAACATTCAATCAATAATACCGAGCCAAAGTGAGTCTCTTATCACAAACTTTTATTCAATCAGCAAATAGAAAAAAAATTGAATAATATCACTGACTTATCCAGCATTTCCTGTCACCTTTCACCATCACCCTCTTCAGTACTGAGATACATTTTTACCACGAGTTTTGAGGGTATGATTAGACAGACGGTTTTATTGACATTACCAAGGATCTATGGAGGTCAGAAGATTAATGGCCAGAGTCTGTACTGTTTCAATCCCTACGAGAGTTTCTAAAGGAGTATAAAACCGACAAATGAGCAGAAATGAATATCAAAACGTGTCCCAGTACGGAAGGGGTTAATGTCACGACCACTCCTCTTTCCCTTACTCCCTTACTCTTTCCTTTACTCTTCTTCTATTCTCTTTATTGCGTCTCCACTCCACCACTCCCCTTTCCCTTCCTTCCTTCCTTCTTTCTTTCCCTTCCCTTTTTAAACAGTCATTCAAAACATGGTGACTCCTGCCCTCCAGTCTTATTAGTATTAGCAAGGCAGTGTCAGTATTCACGTTAAGCCAGTCAATGTCACACCCCTAACAATCTTATCAGGGTGTGACAGCTGAGGCGGGAGGGGATGGGGGGGTGGAGGGGGAGAGAGAGGGGGGGGGAAGGGGCAGGGTGACATAACACACATCCGTTCCAGCTGTACTGACTCTCCCTTCCTCACTACACATGACTTGTAGAGTATCGAGTGAATAACTACCCATTTCTCTTTTTTCTTCTTCTTCTCCTTCTTTTTATTTTTATTTCAAAGTTCTTATTCTCGCATATGCTCAAAACTACCCATTTCTCTCCTTAGCAAGACACTTAACTCCTTGAGAAATGGGACGGATTTTCATATTAATTCTGTTTATTATCTGTCAATTTTCCACAGCTTCAGAAATTCATGTGGGGATTGAAATAGTATATACAGACTATTGGGCATTAATCTTCTGACCTCCATAGACCTTTTCCTAATGTCAATAAAATGGTCTAATTACACCAAAATCTCGTGGTAAAACTGTGTCCCAATACTGAAGGGGTTAAGGGCCTGGAGGGAATACGTACATTGATTTCTTTTCTTCTTTTTCAGCTTCTTTATTTTCGTATGTTATGTTCAAAATTTCCTTTTTACATGTATTTTTCTCCCCCTCTTACCTGGACTTGTAAAGGGACTAGAGTGAATATATATATTTTTTTACCCTTTTACTTTATTTCAACGTTCTTATTTTCGAATGTTATGTTCAAAACTGGCTATTTATATGTACCTAACTATATATATCTCTCTCTCTCCTTAGCTAGTTTTTCTGTCATTTTTTTCATTATTGTTCCTTTATCACCATCTACATCCATCCATCCGCCATCTCATTCCTCTCTCTCTTCTTAGCTGGTATTTGTCTTTTTTTTATTATTGTTCCTTTACTTATCTATTTTAATCCCTGAAGCTGTATATACAAAGTCGACAAATAATAAGCAGAAAAATGCGTCCCATTACTCTACAGGATTAACAGCATTAAAAAAAAACAAGAGAAGCTACAAGAAACCACCAGATCAACACTTATGAATGAAAAAATGCAGCGGAAAAAAAAATGTCTATGCGGTGAAAAAAAAAGGTGGAAAATGTGACGTATATAACAGTTTGATTGTCTGCAAAAGGTTAAGTACGACACACGTGCAGGAGTACTCACGGTGATCATGGGGGAGGTGAGGAGGCCCCAGGCGAAGAACTCAAGGAAGATGACCACCAGTGCATGATACACACTCGCCTCCCCAATGCCGGAGCTCTGAAACACAAAGGCCACTTATGTCTATACTGGGAACATCAAGAAGCAAGAAATAGGAAGATAAGTATCACCATTAACAGTACTAATGAAAAGACCTGTGTGTGTGTGTGTGTGTGTGTGTGTGTGTGTGTGTGTGTGTGTGTGTGTGTGTGTGTGTCCAATGATCAGTTTAGGTAGGAAAACCGTTGGTCCTCTTGCGTGTCATGTTGCGAGGGATAAAAGGACAAGGACAAGGACGTGTGTGTGTGTGTGTGTGTGTGTGTGTGTGTGTGTGTGTGTGTGTGTGTGTGTTGCGAGAAGGACTGTCAGAAGTCGCGTGAGGCTATCCCTTCTCCCTCCCTCCCTCCCTCCCTCCCTCACACCCCTTAGCTTAGACCATTCCCCTGCCCCTCCCTCCCCCCGTTCCCCCCTTCCCCTCTAAAAAAGTCTAATAATGCCGCACAACACACTACAACATCCAAGGCACACTGCACCAGGTGACCATCTCGTGTCCCTCTGTGTATTCTGGGTTGGCAAGGAATTTTCTGACCACGGGAGCATAAGGAGGAGGGGGGGGAGTAATAACAGGAGGAGGCAGAGGAGGAGGAGGAAAGGGAGGAGAGGAAGAGGGAGAGAGACAGGGGGGGAAGGGAAAGGAGGGACTGGAGAACAAGACACATCAATACCATACCATTCCACTATTACTATTACCTTCCATCCTTCCACTCCTTCCTTCTTACCTTCTGCTGCACCACCATCACCATGACCACCACCACCACTACCTTAGACACTGCAAGTACAAATATTAGTGGTGGTGATGGTGGTGGAGACATTGAACCCGTCTGTACCATACTAAATCAATGGCAGATGTGTTTTCCTTGACCTGTGAGTTAAAATAGTTCCGCAGTCTAACACACACACACACACACACACACACACACACACACACACACACACACACATACAGGAGTCTTGGTGCCAAAATACCCTCAATTGAATAGTGGAAGTGATCATTATAGTATTTTTTTTCTTTTTCTTTTACGATTCTAGTGTGGTAAGAGTTCTGTAGCGGTGTAAAGGAGCCATATAAACCTGGTAAATCGTCCTGGTGGTCTTTGAGAATAAGGTTAAGGAGACTACAGCACTTTTCTAAACAGACGCTTAAGACTTCGAAATAAAATAAAAAAAAATGTAAGGATAAGAACAGAGGGAAAGAAAGATTCATGTTACTACTACTACTATTACTACTACTACTACTACTACTACTCTC
>CM035190.1:17115073-17185073 GCA_020233015.1 Callinectes sapidus
GATACATACAAATCACGGGGGAAGTGCCATGTACAGTTTATCAACATTTGTGGCATTCAGCATACATAAATGCATAACATGAAGCCAAAAAGACCTGCTCACACTGTCAAGCCAACCACTGCTCCCGTCCTGAACACACAATGAACAGTGGTGAGTACTGTAAATACTTAAAGGAGCTTTTAACATAATGAAACAAGATAATTTAAAGGAGATGTTACCACAAATATCGCCTTTGCTTTACCTAAAATCTTTCCACAACACGAGACACTTCTACCACCTCACATTTAAGTATACATCACCACGATCCCAAAATACTACACATTTCTTTCTTGCTGTATTACAGTAATACACACAAAAAGAGATCACCAGCAGCACCATTACATATGAACACTTGTGGACCAGCTCACCCACTCTTCCACTCTTCATCATTCTGTTCACCTTTAACCAAGCTCTAAATGGCACAGGAGATGGCCCACCTTGGCTTGGCTCAAGTTGCACCTCAGCTCAATTGTATGTTATAGGTGAACGTCCTTTAATATCCAAAAGTCAAGAAGCAAAGCCTTCCTCAAATAAACATAGCTAAAGTGAAAAATTAACACAGTCTTACATCACAAAATTTTTAGTATCCACTCAATATATAAAGTTCCTCTGCTGACTACTTATTCTGTTATTCATCTATAGTCGCTGCAATCTAAACTGGCACTTTTTTTTTACCTTAGGCTTGCCAGGGACTCCTCCACCATTGCCACATAATGGGGTTAGAGGAAGAGAGCAAGTCCGTGATGTGGCAAAGGTATAGGAATCCCCAGCAAGCCCAAGGTAAAAAAAAGTGCCAGTTTAGATTGCAGTGACTATAGAAGGAATTTCTGGAGCTAAGATGGTTCCCTCACCTGGTGGGAGTGTTTGGCCTCAACTCTCACCCACACAATGATCTATACTAGTTCCCTCACTAATCCAGACAGAATCTCTCGGAGCCTATTTGCTTGGATTGGCTCTATTGTTACTGTATCATTTCTTTTGTCATATCTATTATTACATATATGTATTCTGCTCACATCACCATAGATCAGTAGTGTCTAATGCACAGTATGTACCATAGAAATGTGGACCGAGTGACAGCAGCTGTGCATGTACACCTTGACACAGCAAGTAATCAGATGAGCACACAGAAGAGACCAGCATGCAATCACGCTCCTAAATCATGGTTGTCCTATTTTGTTGACAATTCTGTATGTTTCACACCAATGGTTGGTGAACATAACAAAGAACAAATCTGTTTCTTGACACCTGCTACAGTATAGGTAAACAAACTAGTTTTTTTCTGATCTACACCTTCCTATACTATTACATTTTCTCCATGTAGCAATTAACAACTATTCAGGCTAAATGGTTTGTATGAGTATGACCACTAACAGTGACAACTCAAATAGTAGCTTCAGCCTTCACCATCTCAACAGACTTTGAACAGTGTTTCATGACTCATAATAATGAAATACAGAGTACATACATGGTACTCAACACACACAAGTTCAAGTGGCAGGGACTGGCCAGCCTACATTCAACTGGAATATATACCCCTACCACCAAAGAATGACTAAGATATGGATATCTTCTGTTGGCCTCAGTTTAGGGTGCCATGCTGTGAACACTCATATTTCAGTGCCTTTAATCTCACTTTATATGGAATATTCCTCATCCCCTTGTATCCTTTTACTCATTCTCCTTTGCACCAATGCTAGTAGTCCTATAACCTTCCTATAATGTGGGGACTAGAACTGTACCACAGTCTAACTGTGGTCTGACCAGCGCCAAATATAGCTTTAATATAACTTCAGGATTTCTGCTTTTAACACTCTTAAAAATTCATCCTAGTAGCCCATTTGCTTTGCTTCTAGCCTCAATGCATTGTTTTCTCTGACTAAGGTCAGAGCTAACTCAAACTCCTGAATCCTGAATCTTTTTCAGACAGTGAACCCATCAGAGCTTTGTTATTTATCATGTACCTACTCTGTGGATTACCTCTACCTACACTGAGTACTTTGCTGCTTCATCAAGTAGGGAACTGATTCTACCTATTAATATTATCACTTTTACTTGTATGCATATCTTTTGTTTTTGTTTCTCTCTCTCTCTCTCTCTCTCTCTCTCTCTCTCTCTCTCTCTCTCTCTCTCTCTCTCTCTCTCTCTCTGGGTCTTATTACTCACTAGATACATAATTCTATTGTAATAGCAGATCAATAATAAATGACAAAAGTACAAGTCACTTCCATTGTATCATCAACACACCAACATTCATTTGTAATAAGGTATAACAGTTTGACTCACCCTGAGTTCCCAAACTTCATTTCAAGACAAATGGGAGTGAAATATAAGCTGGCAAGTTTAAAAGTTGCCTTCAGATGACATGATGTAAGTCACAGTTATACGTTGTTTATTATAAGAGATATGTTGTTGTTTATAAGGTGAGTGATGGCTGCCAGGTAAAAATTTGTCACATCCCAGTACACATCAATGATGCTTAATAATCAATACAAGCATGGGAACTTTTCAGAGAAATCATAGGAATTCCTACAGACTAAGCTGTGGCTGGTATTTACAAGCTCTTCAGCCTGAGCAGTTTCTCACATATTAATAGTTGAATTAAATTCAACAACACATTTAGATGTGAATGACACCCACTAAAGAATTTTAAGAAGCCTTGTCTAACTCAAGGTTGATTATATTCTGTGAAATTAGTTATGAAACTAACTCCATCATGCTTCTTCAACGGTCTTTTAAGATAAAATGAATTCAATCATAACCTCTTTATTTATAAGCACAACATCATGTGTAAACATCTACTATCAGCACAGTTCTATCTAGCACCACCCTCCTGTTATCATTACTTCACACACTGATAAGGTTTAAACATAATAAAATACTAATTAATCTAAATCTATAAAAGATACTTTGTCTTTGATATTATAGCACATATTAGTGAACAAGTAGTATTTGCATATCAGTTCTTTATAAATATATGTATCTGAAATACCAAAATATCTCAAGTTAGCAAGTTGTAGTACCAGGTGTTATCTCTTCAAACAACTATCAGAATTCCTCAATTCTTGCACTCAATAACAATAACAAGATACACATCCACAGCTGGTGTTCTCTACAATAGATAAAGTTGCACAAAAATTAATCAAAATGAGACAATAAATCCTGTGTAATTGAGTTTTCTTAGCTGCATTCACTAAGCTTTAATGAGCTACTAGTCTGCAATAAATAACGACCATCAAGAGAAGACACAATGGACATTTGTGGCACCATTCCTTCCCATTCCATAATCCACAACCTGACAAACTAACAACGCAAAAAGAAATTCACTCACGAAAGCAAAAATATGAACAAAGGATGGGTTAACAAAACGACAAATATAACAACGAATAAAGACCATCAAGGGAAGACACGACAGAAATTCATAGCACCATTCCTGCCCATTCCATAATCCACAACCTGACAAACCAAGAACGCAAAGATATTCACTCACGAAAACAAAAATATGAACAATGGATGGATTAACAAAACAAAAAATATAACAATGAATAAAGACCATCAAGGGAAGACACAATGGACATTCACACCACCATTCCTGCCCATTCCGTAATCCACAACCTGACAAACCTGCATGGCCAGGTAAAAACAAGAGTGTGACAAATATTTTCCTGGAATCCTGGTGACACACAACTAGTTATGACCAGTTTCCAAATCCTCCAACAAGCAGCTGAACATTCCTGAGGCTGAGTAAAATAAGCACATGTCATGCAAAGGGCAATGGAGGATAAGGAGTGAGAGGAGGAAGGTGTGACAGAGAAACATATGTTGATAAATAAATGTGTCTGGGAATCACCCCCTCTCTCCCCCCCCAGCTTAGGTAAGTTAAAGGGTTAGATTTAGTTAGTTTATATGTCATTTCACCAGTATTTCAGGAATTTCTCTAACCAGTTTATCGTAATTTGGCCTTTTAAACTTTTGGAGGAGCAGCAAAATTTGGTTCATAATGGCTTTCTGCACCAAACAACAAAGCTTTCAACAAACAAATCCCCTTCATTCATTAGCATTAAGGAAAGAGGCTGGAAGACAAAATGTGAAAAAAAACTTTACTCAGCAGCTTTTACCGAAATATCTCACGCGGGGAAAGCTTTGGGAGTGAATAATTAATTAGCTCCTGTAATCACTTCCCCGCAATGCATTCGAACACTATACACCACCTAAAACATGGCAATCACGTGTGTTTATCAGTGGATTGAGGTGCAGGTGAATAACAAAGCATGAGGGGGGAAGCAGGGAGAGTTGGTGGCGGTAGAATGAGGTAACAGGATGAGGTGGATGAGGGACAAACACACACACAGACGGACACACGAAGAGCGCCTCACTTTTCTACTCACCACCATCCCCTCCTTGACGATGCGCCGTGACCTGATAATCGTCCCCGCTACTCTGTTCTTCATCTTGACCATAGCAGAGACACCACAGCAGTATTAGCACGTAGGGAACACAGGTGCCGTCTACATATTTACAGTGTAGCGGCAGAGACACCCCGCCATACTTGTTGTCTTGTGACGTCACGACCTGGGACTGCTGATGGATATTACCATGTTATTTAGCTACAACGTCTTGCCTCATATTAAAGCTAAAATATAGTGTGATAATATGGTTTGATCTTATTCATTCTGTCTGAAATCGGTAGTGTGTTGTCTAATGTATCTTTATATAGCACGAAATTAGGGATTCCCATGTTGTAGTTACCATGTAGCATAACTTTACGTTTGTTATAATATATGATATTGCCTGTAATTCAGAATTTGTGATTTATAGTAAAGTAATCATACCTATACAAAACAAAATATGTTAATAAGAATGGGATGACACGGAAGACAAGATATAATTGACGGGAGAACATTTTGGTACTTTGTTTTCCTTCTTTCTTTCATCATCATAAAAAAAAGTGCCTTTACTGATTCTATAGCTGAATGAAGCAATGTACTTCAAACATCATAATTCCACCTGACTAGCAGCGTGTTAAGGTTTTCAATATGCCAAGTGTTTTTATGGCTTGTAGTAGAGTAGACGGTGCATTATCTAGCTAATATTGATGGAATCCAACATTTAGATTACTGTTTATCGAAAGTCGTTGTATGTACAAGTATTAAGCGATATCAAGGAAGCTCAAATAAGTTACTAAGTGAGTTAGCTAAGCCTTCAACTATCGGTGAGGAATAAAAATGGAAAAATCAACCCTAAATGCCACGTCACGCTATAATTACTGTACCTTGAAGGTTAACCATGAGTGAGCAAGTGTCCCGCACACACACTCACTCACACTCCACCACTGATGCCAGAGTATTGTTATACTCTTTATGACATAATATTATGACTTGTTATTTTACGCCTCGCTCAAACCAATCCACCTTATGTTGAGGCGCTTAATATTCGATCATTCATTCTTTCATTCCGTATGACATAGGAGGGAATAGTCTACACTTTCATAATACACGCATAGCTTAACCCCTAGAGTGGGCAGTGTCTCACCAAGCCCACTAAAGTCAAGAGGATCTGGACACCAACACACACAGCTTGGCGATACTGAAACCCTGCTTCTCCTCCTCCAAGAGAAGTCAAGGCCCTCTAAGGTGGTGCCTTCATCATGACTGCCACATGTAATTTTCTTAAGCTTGAGGCAATAAATTAAAGGGTTTTTCACTTGTGCATAGCTTTTAATATTATTAGTCTTTCCACTTTTTTTTTTTAGCTTGCCAAGACTGCCAATGCATGGATTGAAATATAAAGAGTTTAGTGTCACATTGGTACAAAAGCAACAATAGCAATAAAAGATATATAAAATCAAAATGCAATAACCCATGAATGAGCTCCAATATAAAACAAAATTATGGAAAGTCATTAATATACCAGAGCAACATAATCTTAAATTCCTACAGTTCATTTTCCAATACTCTTAATGTGCTTACAGAAGAAGATCCCTTTTTATATACCTATATATCTAGATTTACAAGTTGAAGTCACATCACCACTAATACAATGAGGAAGAGGGCTTAATATTAACAAATCCCAAGGCACTACAGGAAGAGGCAAGTCATCAATCAAACATTACCAGCCCAACTCATCCATACACAACCAAGCCACCACTCAAGACCCATAGCACTAGACAAGACATAGACAAGGTGACATAGTAAGTGATTAGAATGTACAATCCAGTCAAATACAGCAGCAAAAAACTTCAGTTCTTAAAAAGACCCATTGTGAAGCAAATGCAATGTAATTAAATACTTATACATTAGAAGAAGTATTTATCATTAATGATTACAAATATAGAAAAGGCATTTTAGCAAAAGCTAAACAGCTACAGTCACAAAGCACACAGGGCCTCTGCTATCATGGTTGGTTAGTTACATATTACAAAAATGTAGTATCGGTCGGTTAGTCAGCCAGCAGTCATGGTTCCACACCTAACAAAATGTGAAACCACCTCTACTCACCATAATACAATGTCAGTAGACTAACAAGTGAACTACAATGAAGTTCATGAATGAGTTCCTCCACCCTGAATTACCAATCAAATTAATTTTTCCTCCATGCAATCACCAATCACATGCACTGAAAGGAGAAATAAAGTTAAGTTCATTTATGAATTATTGAGTTCAGAATGCAGTGCAAAAGAGGATTTCCCAGTTAGTTGTCTTACAAAAAGAAGCACTCTAACTAAGCTGGTGAACTACACAAACACATGATGGGAACTCCAATAAATGCAAGCTGTATACATAAGCTTGGAATAAGCAAGTATATAAGCAAGATTAGCCACACCCTGGTCTAAAATACATCAATAACACCTTCATTCCTCCTTACAAATATTCATCAGAAACACTGTCCTGACAATGATGAAACTCTTGCACAAAAGAAGAAAGTGTGGTATCAGTAAGGCAAAGATTTCTACATTGCTCACGTACAAACCTAAAAAGGAGAGTTTGCATCTCACAAGTAATCATCCACTTAAGCACATGTCTAAAACTCACAAGACTTACCATATATATATATATATATATATATATATATATATATATATATATATATATATATATATATATATATATATATATATATAAAATTATCCTATTGTACTTGTTTCAAATGTTTTTGAGAACCAGTTCCTTCTTATTTTAGGGCTTACTCCTTACTCCTAAATCTTTTCATGTTTGAAACTTATCAGAGCCTTGTTGTTTATTATGTACCTTTTATGTGGATCACTTCTACTTACACAAGTACCTTACATTTCTTTAATATGTATTAAACTGCATTTCACATTTCTCTTTCCATTCATTCATCCTATCCAAGTCTGCCTGCAAAGCAATGGCATCAAAATCTAACCTAATTAATACTTATTTTCCTATCATATGCAAATTTACTAAATTCACTGCCAATTCCACTATCCAAATCATAAATATATATCAAAAATAACAGTGGCCCTAGAAAGGATCCCTATGGCACTCCATTACCCAACCCCACTCTGAATTATACCCATTAATTACAACTCTAAGACCTATTGCTTAACCACAATTTTATCTATCTTAATCTTCTGTCTATCCCCTGCAACCTAAACTTTCTTAAGAGCCTCTGAGCTGGTATTCATAGAAGGTCTTAGCGTGACATAACTAAAAAAAATTACTTGGGCGGCCTGAGCACATCCCAGAAAATGATTCAAATCCTTAATTCCTGCTCAGTCCTTCCCTAAAAGTTAAACTGTGAGCGAGGTGGCTCAAGCGGACTTCAGTCATTTTCAGACACTGACAAGACTCAACAATAACACCATGGCTGACTATCAACCAGCAAGAAGACGACGTTCAAGGACTTTCCATGAGCGCAAGAACATTCTTGGTATCTATAATGATGCTGAACTCATCAAGAGGTACTGATTGGACAGTGAAGGCATTGCTTTTGTTACTAATTTGGTGAGAGAAGCTACATAGCCGCACTGAGTGGAACTATGCGGTCACCCCAGAGATGAAGGTATTGGTAACTCTCCGATATCTAGCAACTGGAAAAAATGCAGTTATGCTGTGGTGATGATTTAGGCCCTCACAACCTACACAGAAGGATGTCCTCTACTGGCTGATAGTGGCTATCCCTGCAAGTGATGGCTGCTCACCCCTTATCTTCTGCCACGAAATGCAACACAGGCTGCATATAACAGGTTTGTAATGGAATTCTTTTGTTGGTTTGGGCATATAAAAAAGATTCGATATGCATTTTTCCCCAAAAAAATTAGGTTAGGTTAAGGAATTTGGGGTGGTAAGAAGGCATAAGGGATATGATGGATTATATTAAAACATTAGATAGCAGTTAGTGACAATAATGAAGGTTTTGCATGCAATTCAGTTTATAATATAATCTCAGATACTTACCTTGTAATTAATATTTCTAGGTATACATCCTTCCCCCCAGGTTACATTAGGTTAAGCAGATGTAATAGGTAGGACGTATTATGATAGATATTGAGATAAATATTACCAGCTATTAGTAATCTAGTTCCATACATTTCAGTTAGAATATAAACTAATATGATTATCTTGCAATTCAAAATATATATCTTTCCCCCAGGTTAGGTTGAAAAATGTTGGAAATATCATATCTTGCTTAAAGAAAACTATTTGACAATTATGTTTTAAATGACACATTTTTTGGTCTACATTTCTCCAACCATGGTATGTTTGGAAGAGCAGTTTTGGGGGTGGTAAGGAGGCATAAAGGATATATATATATTTTTTTTTATTTGTTACCAGTTATTATCACTAATATAGTTGCTGCATTAATTTCCATTTGTTACAATCATCCAAACTTCTACTTAAGTGTATGTAATGTGGTGAAAAGATAGCACATGGTAAAGTGTGAGTACAGTGGTACCTCTTGATTCGAACTTAATTCGTTCTTTATGGCTGTTCGAATTGCAAAAATTCGAATTAGGAAGCAATTTTTACCATTGAAATTAATGTAAAAACATTTAATCCGTTCCAGTTGATTTTAAGTAAAAAAAAAATACTAGACTCAAACCCAGCTACTGCAAGAAATTGGTCCCTTAACATCGCCGCAATACCTAAGAACGCAATAGCCATTGTTAAGAAGTAATGGGAAAAAACAAAATTGGTCCTGACCCACCAGAGTGGCAACATGATTTAACATATTGGCACCCTGTCTTCCCCTCATCTCATCATAATTCATAGATATCCTTCGCATTTTGAGAGTACAATGTAAGCACAGACATGAAATGCATAAAAAATAGATACAATTAATAAAAAAAAAGGCATAACAAAAAACTTATTTACTTCGGTGTGAAACTCCTGAGTCCTGATGAAGACTAGACAAGCCTCCCCCCGGGTCCCCGCCTCCCTCCCTTGCACTGAATACAGGAACAGATCACGTAGTATTCCTCCCTTCCCCCTCCCTCCGTCCTTATCCTCTCCCATTCGATACGCAAACAGACCGAGTAGGCCGCCTCCCCTCCCCCCCACTCTCTCCCTCCTCCAGCCACTCACCATCCTCTCTCCCTCCTCTCCCCCTCTCTCTCTTTCTTATCAAGTAGAATATATTCTCACAACATCATTTTCAACAGGAATTATTTCAAGAAAAGTGTAAATTATTGTACAAAACTGCAAATTATTGTATTATCGTACTTTGTGCAAATGACAATGATATTTAACAATTCATTCTTCATTGGTTGTTTAAAGTGTTCAATATATCTTCACTAGTAAATAAGTTTGCCAGTGACCCGAGAAGAAGCTGCATTGAATGAGGTGGTAGGTAGGAGGTAATCAGGGTTGGGGGCCAGAGTAACCAAGGCAACTAGGGGCCAGAGTGACTTGAAAGCCATTCATGGCGAAGTACAAACGAGACTGGTCGACTGGCAGGAAGGCGCATCGGCCGCTGTGTTTTTTTTTTTTTTTTTTTTTTTTTCGACTTGAGAAGCTGCGTTCGGATTGGAGGTCAAAATTTGTTCGCCAAATGTGTTCAGATTGGGAAGTGTTCGAGTCAAAGGGTGTTCGAATCAAGAGGTACCACTGTAATTTAGCATTCAGAAAATCCAAGACTTTATCCCAGTCACAGCTTCATAGTTTTGCACAACAATGCATACAGCTTTGGGTTGTATTTGTATTCTTTATGTGTCAAACAATTCTTAGACTCCTATTCTATTTCATATTTTGTTTCCTTGCAGCACTCACAGATGTTGTTATTGTGTTTCTCTCTCTCTCCCTCTTTCTCTATCTACTTCTTACCAAATCTATTCTTATTTTGCCTTCTTTCTATCTTTCTTATTTACTTGATTCTCGCTGCGTCCTTTCCTCCCTTTGCCTCATTTCTCTTCTCTCCTTTCCTGTAGTCTTTGAGCTCTTCTCTCCTGATTCCTCCTCCTCTTTTCTTCCTGCTTCTGCTCTTCCATCACTCAATGTCTCATCTTCATTTCCTCAGATCTGTATGGTAGAAGGCAAAATAAATACATACATATATATATATATATATATATATATATACCTAAAAATAGCAAGGGTGTTTAAGAATTGAGGGGAAGCTTGAATACATAGGGTTATATTATTCTCAATTTTATGAGGTGAACTGGTATAGAAATTTTAACTCTCTCTCTCTCTCTGTGCATCCATACAATTAATATTTTCAACAGTGCTGGTAATATCAACAAGCGACATCCATAATTGTAAAAAGGCTAAATTCTTTTAATCACCTATTTCATTTACTTATTTCTTTTTTGTAGTTGGTAAAAAAATACTAGGAAAGTGACAAAAAACTCAGTTAAATAGATAAATCAGCCAAGACTCAAAGAAAATCATATGATGATGACAGACAATAAACTTACCTGGAGTTCATTATGATGACTATCTCTAGCATATTCATCAAAAGCAGTAGCGATCCCATGTTTTAAGATGGGAATGCTGACGTACACACTAAGCAGGCCCACACGCCACAACCCAAGCCGTCACTCAGTCAGTCAGTCCCACAAGCTAATAGTATCCTCAGGTATATGAGAGCCTCGGCAAGGACAGAAGACCTCCACCATCACCCTGCACAAAAAGGAACATTAAAGATGTATCCTATGGATACAATAATAATTCAAATGCCAAGATATATATATATATATATATATATATATATATATATATATATATATATATATATATATATATATATATATATCAACACATGCAACTCCTTGTAGAAGGAAAAGCAGGGCCAGCATTTCTTAAGTACTGCACCATCTTATGGAGATGTTAGATCAGATTATATTTGCATATAGGGAAAAAGCTGGCTAGCTGGTTGGCTGACCAGCAGGCCACTGCAACACTGAATACACAAACACACAAACACACACAGACACACACACACACACATACACAGATAAACACACACACAAACACACACAGACACACACACACATACACAGATAAACACACACACACACACGTACACAGATAAACACACACACACACACACACACACGTACACAGATAAACACACACACACACGTACACAGATAAACACACACACACACGTACACAGATAAACACACACACACACACACACACACACACACACACACACACCTGGGGCCAAGTTGGGTTTTGGAATGGAGTCATAAGGGAAGAGCCGCTCCACATAGTGCCACTCCGCTGTGGATGTCTCCACCTGCAATGTGAGCACTGCAATCAACAGGTGTACAAGTGGCAAGGTAAAGGATGGCTCTTACTCCAAGCCTATTACAACACTTCTCAACCTAACTAACTTGCATACCCAAGTGCCTGTCTATATACCAAAGAGGCATTGCACCACAAGGTGACACACACACACACACACACACACACACACACACTCATAGCCATGTTTGTTTCATTAACCAATAATTAGCATTTTCATATTCATACACTTCCTTTGCACAGTCATTAGCACACAACTTCTTCAATATCACAGACAAAACCTAACCATCCATTAATTTCAGACTACCAATTGATTACTGGGTATTTTGCCATATATTGATAGAGAATAACAACAGTGTCACTCCTAATACCTATACACAACTTCACCTCAGCACTAAACATAATATTCCACACCACGTACCATTCATCACCAAAACCCTTCACCGGCCGCCCCGCCCCACCACCAGCTGGCCCCACCCACCTCACCTGCTGTGCCCTGCTGTCAGGTATGGTGTGGCATCCTGCAGGGAGCTTGATGATGCCCAGCAGAGCAGAGGGAGAGGTGTGCACAGGCTGCTGGGACAATGCCGCCCTCAAACACCATAAACCTGACACACGCTGAAGATTTACAAGAGAACGCACTGCTGCAGACATGTTCGATGGGGTGTTGTGATGGCGCTGCCACTCTCTCCACCTGACCACCTTCCTCCTCTCTCTCACTTTTCTGTCCACACTCTCACTTTTCTCTTCGCCACCACTTACCGTCCCTACACCACTCCCTCTCAATTTCTCTCCACCCTAGTATTTTTTCCCTCCAAATCCAAATGGTGTGGCTTTAATGGACTATTGATTTTTTTGGTCTGAGAGGAAGTTGTTGTAGGAATTGTGTCATCGTGGTTAAATATATACCACTCGTATCCCATGGTACAAGGTGACACTCCCTTGTTTGAACCAGGAGGAACAACATCCCAAACCTTTTAATAATGATTAGCATAGCACTAGTACAATAGTAACATTTACTGCTAATTATTGCTGCTGCTACTTCCACTACAATCTTCCATTCCTCATTTCTTCCTCTCACTACTAAAACTTGGTCCTTTTATTGGAGAAAATACAGACAACTGGATAATTACAGTGAAAATGGATATTTCATATAATTGTGTCATACAAATAGGTAAGGATGATGATTTTATGCATACTGAGATCCTTAGAGCAATGTACTACGCCCATATATACCCACACCTACAATCTTGTAATCTGATATGGGCTACCACTCAAGCTACACACCTAAATTGCATAAACCTTATTCATAAAAAGATTATCTGGATTATCACAAAAAGTTCATATCTTGAACACACAGCTCCACTCTTTAAAAGCATGAAAATTCTAAAACTTGAAGACATAACAAAACTTTCCATTGCAACAATCATGTACAAAAAACAAATTAATGTCTCTCTTCCACCACATGAATACACTACTCGACAAAGACAACGCCTTTGTATACCTACCCATTGCCTTAGTATCTTCCGCCACTCGACTTCCTACCTGGGTCCCACAATATGGAACTCACTACCCTCACAATACAAAAATGTCCACTCTATTCATAAATTCAAAAGCAAGCTAAAGAATCATTTTCTGGATGCATACTAATCAGTCACTTCCTACCTTCATACCTTATATTACTTTCCCCCTGATCTCACAACACTAACTCTATAAACCTTTATAATCTTTCCTGTACTTTGTTTTTAAACCGATCTATGTTATCTCTGTCTCATATACATATCAATTCATATCACCTAACCATTTGTGTCATCCCATCCATCTTCATACTCAACATTATACTTCCCTATCTTTAACACGATATAGATAATATATTCTATATAAACCTTATCATATGATTTTATTTATCTTCATGATAGATTTTTCTATCTATTGCTTTTAGTTAGTCATATACATTTAATTTCTCATTTGCCTGAAAAGCATCAAGCTTATACATAGGCTAACCAATAATATATACTCAATAATATAATGTATAAACCTAGGCTATAATAAAGTGTTTAAAGGTTGTGTCCTGCTGATGGATGGATGGAAGGATAAATTTTATGACCGAATAATAACAACTTTACTATCAAACTTTAGAGAAATCAGATGTCAGACAGAAAAGAGAACGTAATCATTGACAAATAAACAAGGCAACAAGTAGTTTACCTTGCCTTACCTGTCTCACCACGGCCCAGCAGACATCAAGAGGCATCAGCTGGCCTGACACAGGGAACAGCAGGGGCGGTGGAGGCGGCGCTGGGGAGAGAGGAGACGCAAATTAATAATGTTCATCAGTTAAATACATTCACAAAAACAGCTGATTCGGTTACAACACAAGAAATGAAGGGAAGAAGATGCTGCAACAAGGTATCAGATCTGTATGTGGCAGGTCCTGTAGCGAACATAAATATACCATGAGATTTCTACCTATTATCTATCCCCTGCACATTGAATTAGCACACACAGACACTCACACACACACACACACACACCAAAATACCGGAAAAAAATCACTTTACAATATGGATAGGGCCAATATAACAGTATTACAGCATCACACACAGACACACACACACACACACACACACAGACAGACAGACACACACACACACACACACACACACACACACAGACAGACACACACACACACACACACACACACACACACACACACAGACAGACACACACACACACACACACACGGTAAACATGCAGTAAATCATGCTATATAAGGACGATAAGAGTCAGGAAGGGGAGGCAGCAGGAAGGCGCCCACCGTATGACGTCACGGCTGATGACGTCACACCCTGGCCTGGTGCTCTTTTATTTACGTACGTATTTTAGGGGAAACCATTTTAAAAATGACCTTTCGAAAAAACGCTTCCAGATCGAAATACTGGACATATTCCGGCTGCATAAATACTCTAACTAATTCCCAAATTATAAACAAACTCCAAACAACAGTAATTGTAAAGAATTTCCACTAGAAAAAAAGTATTTTATAAAAATATGACCCTTTTTAAAACTCATTAAAAACTCACTCACTACCACTTCAAAGGAAACAAAAACCACTTCAAAACACTTGACTAGTTATTTTCGATTATTTTCAACACTTTGGAGTGAGTTAGAGGCAGAAATAAATCATTCACAGGCTGATAAATAAATAATTAATGCAACTTTAACACCGTTAGCAAAAACTTTTACCCTCCACTGATTTCACTGAGCTTTACGCACAAAACATGGTTTGATATGGACTATATTTGGCAATTAATAAGAACTTGATACTGCCTAAAATAAAGAATGGTCTTGGGCGTTCCAATTAATTTGGCGCGGAAATCAGCCCTTATTTACGATCATAATAACGCCAACCACAGCTATCTCCAGCCCACTCACGCATGGCAGACATTCAAAACACCACACAGTACTCATAGAAAGCATTACATTTCACTATTGAGCCTAAATAAAGTCCAGGCATAAATGAAAATATCCTTAAATATGAGCCGGCTAGCGGGCGGCCGCTGCCGACGGCGGCGGAGGCCCGGGTTGGCTCCGGAACCCCCCCTCAGGGTCTGCTGAGGGGTAGCCCCCCCCTCCCCTACTGACTCGCCTAAGTTAACATTGGCACCGTAAGACTTGTGTCACAGCGCATTGTAGTCACCTTGATAACGTAGTCCAGCCCCTGTGATTCCAACTTGCAGCTTCAGTCCAGTGATTAGATGACTTGAACACTTAAAAGCACTCGTGAAACACTGCTAGTCACCGTAAAAATCGTCTTAATATGTCACTAGAATGCTAAAACGGTCGTGTAATCTCACTAGTCACTTTCACCACAGTTTTTCCGGTAGAAATCCTCTTAATTTGCCATTGGAATGATAAAAACGCTTCAACCAGAGACTTTTCAATGGGTTAAAAGTAGCTAATCTACCTGCACCTTCACCCACCCAACACTGGGCAACCACTGATCATTCATGGGCTGCTGGCGCTCCCTCTAAACTCCGCCCTTTTCTTCTTCTTCCTCCTCTTGTGACTTGTTTTGATAGTCGTCTCTCTGTTGATCGCCACCTCTAGTTCTGTCTTGTTTTACTTAAAGGTTTTATCAGTTCCCTTCAGTTTTGGTCATTGTAGAAGCAGAAGACATACACAAGGACATTATTATTAGGAAGGTAATGTGTGTCTGAATAAATTAGTGATGTTCTATAGGATTTTGTGTCGGCAAATTTCCATGGGGCAAACCACACATTTCTGAGTTCCCTCTTCTCCCACAAACTTGTAGGACCTGTGGCAAACTGTTTTAGTGATGCAGAAACATCGTAATGATGTATCTGCAGCAGAAATCAAGTGAAACAAATAAAAACGAGATCTAAATATTAGGGACACTCGTGTCGGTCTGTGGTTCCTCCGGCTCGCCTGTGGGGCCCGTGGGGGTGCAGTTAGGCTAGCCGAGAATCGTCTCCACAGTGGGCTATATACCATCCAGCCTTTATAGAATGATTTTTTGGGTGTCATAGTGTTTCAAATCACTTATATCTTCTTGGCAAACATTAGTTATACCGAATTTTATGTTCATCTGAGTGATGTTTTGTAATTTATGGACTACAAGAAAAGAAAAATCCCAATAAATACGGAAGAGAGAGGAGAGAGAACTAGTAAAAAAAAGTCATAGGACAGTTGCAGGATCACACACAAAGCCTGGAGCAGGAGGTCGAGGAAACACACAGGATTGGAAAATACAATGAGGGAAACACAAGACCGCTCAAAGTGAGGATGAGGTCCCAACTGGCTGTGGAGGAAATTACAGCAAGAGCAAATAGACTGGCTCAAACAGAAGATATTAAGGACATTTGGATAAAAAGAGACATGAATTTGGAAGAAAGACAGAAGGAAAGAGAATTAAGACAAGAGGCTAAGGAAAAAAACTTAAGGAGGACAGAGACTGAGAAGAAGACTTTTTACTGGAGGGTGCTAGACATGAGGCTAAGGAGGTAGTTTACATGGGAGAAGGAAGAGGAAACAGGGAACAACAACAGCAGCAGCAGGAGGTAAAAGTGATGGAGAGACCAACAAATTAAAAGTAGCTTATACAAATGTGGATGGTTTGCTAAGCAGTATATTAGAGATAAAGGACTATTTAAGCAGCAAAAAACTAGATGTGTTCTGCATGACGGAAACAAAATTGAAGGAAGAGATTAACGTAAATTTCCAGCTAGAGGGATTTAAGCTTTGGAGGAGAGATAGAAAAGGAAAAGGAGGAGGAGGCGTATTAATAATGCTGTAAGAAGACATAGCTGTAGAGGGAGTGCAATATGGGGACGGCAAGGCAGAAGTCATCAGTATAATAATTCGAAATAATGAAAGAGATAGAAGAAAAATTATAGTAGCCTATGTGCCACCAAGAACAAATACGTGGAAACTAGAAGAGTATAAAACAATGCAAAAGGAGGTGTTAAAATGCCTGGCTGATATGATGAGGAATGACAGAAAAGTACTACTAATGGGTGATTTCAACTGTAGAGGTGTTAACTGGAAAGAAATGGAAGGGAGTGGAACTGAAGGATCATGGAGTGAAGAAATGCTAAAATTAGCCATGGAGAACACACTAGACCAGTGGGTGGAGGGTTTCACGAGACTCAGAGGAGAGGATGAACCATCAATGTTAGATCTAGTGTTCACAAAAAAAACAGAACTCCAACCCATCATAAAGTATCTAAGCCCAATGGGAAAAAGTGACCATGTATTGATGGAAGTAGAATTACAAGAAGGGACATTGACAAGAAGGGGAGATGACTATAAAAGTGGAGGATTAAATTATGCGAGGGCAAACTTTGAAGGCTTAAGGGAATTTTTTGAAAGGACAGATTGGAGAGCAATCATGAACGGCAAAACAGCACAGGAGAAGTACAAAATATTCCTGAAGAGGTATCGAGAAGGTGTCGAAAAATATGTACCAAAATACAAACTAAGGGATAGCAAATACACCTGGTATAATGCGAGATGTGCAGAAGCGAAGCGAGCAAAAGACAGAACTTGGAGGAAACTGAAGAAGCAGAGGAATGAAATTAATAGAGAGAGATACAATGAAGCAAGGAATGAGTATGTCAGGATAAGAAGAGAGGAAGAAATAGCTTTTGAAAAGGATATAGTAAAGAAATGTGGAGATGAACCCAAACTCTTCTATAAATACATAAATGGAAAAATGAAATGTAAAGAAACCATAGACAAGATAATAAAGGGAGGAAAAATATAAAACAACAGAAGAGCTCAGTGAAATTATGAATGAGAGCTTCAAGTCAGTATTCACAGTAGAGGAGCAATTTATAGAACCAAACATGACAGAGGCAGAGGGGGGTCTCAAGGAGGTTGTGGTGCAGAAGCAAGACATTGGAAGATTGTTAGAAAATCTAGATGTAAGAAAAGCAATGGGACCAGATGGAGTGTCAGGCTGGACACTAAAGGAATGCAAAGAGCAATTAGTACAGCCAATTTGGGAAGTGATCACAAGCTCAATAAAGGAAGGGAGGGTGCCAAAAGAGTGGAAGAGGGCCAACATTGTGCCTATATACAAAGGGGGAAAGAAGACTGACCCGCTGAATTATAGACCTGTCTCACTAACAAGTGTGGTCAGCAAAATATGCGAGATACTAATTAAAGAGAAGTGGGTGAGATACCTGGAGGACAACAAAGTTATATCCAATAGGCAATTTGGGTTCAGGCAAGGAAAATCATGTGTCACAAACCTGCTAAGTTTCTATACACAAGTAATTGAAGGAATTGAAGACAGAGACGGGTGGGTAGATGTTGTCTACCTAGATATCAAAAAAGCATTCGATACAGTTCCACATGAGAGGCTATTATGGAAACTAAAGCACATAGGTGGACTATGAGGGAAACTATTAGAATGGATGCAGGATTATTTGAAAGATAGAGAAATGAGAATGGTGATCAGGGAGGAAACTTCAAGATGGAGGAATGTAACAAGTGGAGTACCGCAGGGGTCAGTCCTAGCACCCATAATGTTCCAAATATATGTAAATGATATGTAGTGTGGCGTGACCAGCCACATGAATATGTTTGCGGATGACGCCAAATAAATGAGAGTTATTAAAAACACTGTTGACTGCCAGGAGCTACAGGGGGACATAGATAAGATCGATGAATGGAGTAAGACGTGGAAGCTGGCTTTCAATGTAAAGAAATGTCATGTGATGGAGATAGGCAAGAGCAAGAGAAGGCCAAAATGGAACTACAAGATAGGACAGGAGGAGATACCTAAGACAAAAGAAGAAAAAGACCTAGGAGTGGTGATACAGGATACACTGAATCCAGAGCAGCACATAAATAAACTATTTGGATCAACATATAAAATGTTAGCCAATATTAGGGTGGCTTTCCATTACATGGACAAGGACATGATGAAAAGAATTCTAACCAGTATGATACGTCCAAGATTAGAATATGCAGCAGTAGTGTGGTCAACACATGCAAAAAAGGATATAAGGAAACTAGAAAGGATCCAAAGAGTAGCCACGAAAATGGTACCAGAACTAAGCGAGCTGACATATGAGGACAGATTAAGAGAAATGGGACTGCCAACTCTACAGGACAGAAGAGAGAGAGGTGACCTAATAACTCTGTATAAGATAGTAAATGGTATTGAAAAGCTAGACGAGCAAAACTTGGAGATGGAAGAAGAAACTAGACAAATGAGAGGACACTCATGGAAAATCAGAAAAAGTCGGTGTCTAAAGGACACAAAAAAGGACAGTTTTCCACATAGAATTGTGGACACCTGGAATGGATTGAAAGAAGAGGTTGTTACAGCAACCAATATCCATAAGTTCAAGGAAATGTTGGATATATGGAGATATGGAGACAGGACACAATGAGCCCTGCTCAAACCCTGTATAATACAACTAGGTAAATACATACTAGGTAAATACATGCACACACATACACACACACACACACACACACACACACACACACACACACACACCTGGGGCCAAGTTGGGTTTTGGAATGGAGTCGTAAGGGAAGAGGCACTCCACATAGTGCCACTCCACTGTGGATGTCTCCACCTGCAATGTGAGCACTGCAATCAACAGGTGTACAAGTGGCAAGGTAAAGGATGGCCATTTGAGCTCTTACTCCAAGCCTATTACAACACTTCTCAAACTAACTAATTTGCATACCCAAGTATCTGTCTATATATCAAAGTGGCACTGCACTACAAGGTGACACACACACACACTCATAGCCATGTTGGCCTGGTCTGGCTGTGGAGACATCACTCACCCCCAAACCAATCCCTTGCCTGATGCATTCCTGTGTAAATGTTGGAGGTGCAAGTGTAGGGACTTCTTTCTTATCAATAGTAGGTAATAACTCTGCAAGTGCTAGAGAAATATTCCAACTGTACATGAGCCTTTTCTTTATTTGTGTTGGTCTTTTGCATTTTGCTTTCATCTGTGTACAGGTCTCCAATTCTTACCTCTCCCACAATAGTAGTTTCCTTTTTTATCTACAACTCTCCATTTATGTGTAAATTCTCATTTGTCTGCTTCTTATTGCACAAATATTTGGACTTTCCTTTAGGAACACATTCATTAATTAATTACTCCATGCAATTTCTCTTTGAACTTGGTCCATTCTGTTTCAGTCTGCATCAGCACCCAAAAAGTTAACCCAATCCATTAGCCATTAATTAACCAATAATTAGCCTTTTCATATTCATACACTTCCTAACCATGCATTAATTTCAGACTAACAATTGATTACTGGGTATTTTGCCATGTATTGATAGAGAATAACAACAGTGTCACTCTTAATACCTGTACACAACTTCACCTCAGCACTAACCATACTATGCCACACCGCATAGCATCACCAAAACCCCCCACCAGCCGGCCCCACCTCACCTGTGCCCTGCTATCAGGTATGGTGTGACGTCCTGCAGGGAGCTTGATGATGCCCAGAGCAGCGGGACAGGTGTGGACAGGCCGCTGGGACAATGCCGCCCTCAAACACCGCAAACTGGCACACACTGAAAGTTTACAAGAGAACGCACTGCCGCAGACATGTTCGATGGGGTGTTGTGAATGCGATGGCGCTGCTGCTCTCTCCAGCTGCCCACCTCTCTCCTATCTTCCTCTGAGTCTTGACATAACATAATTCCTGTAAAAACTCCCTCTAATTAGCAATTCTTATTATAAATATTTGTTAGAGTATTTTTTCATCAACTTGAAACAATGGAATCATAAAATGGTGTTATCAGCATGAATTTCTATCCCCCCCCCCCTTCATCTCTCTCTCTCTCTCTCTCTCTCTCTCTCTCTCTCTCTCTCTCTCTCTCTCTCGATGTAATTTCTATCCTCTCTCTTTCTTTCTCTCTCAATATAATTTCCTGTACCTAATAATCTTGTAATAATAAAAACACAATCATGACGATACAGTGGAGAGTTTGACAAAATAAGGAACAAGACCAATGATAAATATTCAAAAGGTTATATTTCATAGTATGTCTTATGCTTTAGATTAGAATAAATGAAAAAAAACATGAAAACTGAAAAAAGGGGAAAAGTAGAGAATCAAAATATTAAGAAAATAGAAAACAAACAATAAGGAAAACATTAAAAGAGAAGAAAATTAAGGTAAACAAAAAAACAAAACAAAAAAAAAGGAAAACAAACGTGAGTGAATCATTCATTATCAGAATATCCCTCCCTCTCTCTCTCTCCTCTCACTTTCATTCCCACTCCTCTCACGCTAAGCTGAAAGATCCCTACTCGCATTACACATTTTCCCCTCTTCCTATCACTGCTCCAAGACCATAAGACTACCCCTCATTGCTCCCTTCCTCCATAGCCACCAGACCACCTCATCTCATAGACCTTTTTCTCTCACTTCTACTCTTGATAAACCGGTAAAACTCAAGACTCATCAGTCATCAATAATAATTAAACTCTCTCTCTCTCTTCCAACACAGACCTGTCGTATATGTGTCTCCTGGCCCCTCCACTGTTCCCTGCACCTTTCCATCCTCTATCTTTCCTCCACTAACAGCTATGACGAGGATAAAAGGTTTGCCCTCTCTCACCTCGGAAACAAAAGTTACTGTGACAAGATGTACCGAGGAATGAGGCGTAGAATGAAACAGAGAAAGAGACTGGATCCGCTTCACTCACTCACTCACCATGTTTATTTTCAAAGGCCACATAGATCAACACACGCGTTTTTTTTTTTTTTTCCTGGTTTTGAGGTAGAAATGGTAATAATCTGTCACTGGAAACATAAATCTAAGGTATAAAAAAAAGAAAAAGCTACTAAATTCTATATAGCCTTTGGAATGTAATGAAGGTTCGAACTGAAGGTGTTTGATTCAGTATAAGGTTGACAGATAGGTAATAGTAGTAAATTGGCTGTACTAGTAATAAGTAAAGTAGATAAGTAGTAGCTATAGAATAAGTAAGTATAGTTGTGAAAAAAGTAATGATAGATGTGTACATAGATAAAGCAGGTATCGTTGGTCATTCTGAAATATATCTTTTAACCCTTTCATTGCTATTTGTTCCATCTTTCCTTTGGTCACTCCAAGACATCTTTATTTTGTACAATTGTTACCCAAAATCTTAAACTGGGTAGAAATTGCAAAATATGCTCTTTTTTATGCCTTCCTTTCTCGCAGATGCTCATAAAGATCTCATGCATTGCTAGTCAATACAACACAGAGAAAGCTATTTGATTTCAACTAGATATCAAGGATACTGTTTGATTTAGTTCCAAGCAGTGCCAGTCTGGAAATTATGAAGGCTTAACAATCGGCAACCAGAAGTTTAGGAATGTGTAACATGAGACAGTGACCTCATGAATACGTGACAAGAGGAAGTGAACGATCGAGTGAGTCAGTCTCTTTGTGGATTATCCCTGAGGACTACATGAATTATATCGAGTTATCCATGCGTTATTTGCTCAACACCCAACTTTTTTTCCCCATTGAAAGGCGATTTTATCATTCTTGAACAACTTAGACTGGATCCTACACAGCAGAAACTACGAGGAAAATGACATTTAAACAGCCAAGACTTCCACTACATTATTTAGTAGCATATCTCCACACCCCACATCAAGTACCACCACCCTGCACCAAGGACCAGTGAAAGACCATACGTTATAGAACAGAGTATATTCCTTACAACATTCACATAAATAATTGAGGTATTAAAGTACCAAGCCAGATGGATCAGCCGCATAACAAATCCTACAAACACACTAACACCGATACTATTTTTGATGCGGACGAGGGGGGGTAGGATTAGGTGTGTGTGTGTGTGTGTGTGTGTGTGTGTGTGTGTGTGTGTGACCATGAAACTACTGTGTGTGAGGGAAATGTTTAAATTATATATTAAAAAATGTTTCACATAAACGTCATCTGTATCTTGGATTGGGTTTCAACAGCCAAGAAATTTGGTGGTGGTACGAGTAGTGTGTGTGTGTGTGTGTGTGAGAGAGAGAGAGAGAGAGAGAGAGAGAGAGAGAGAGAGAGAGAGAGAGAGAGAGAGAGAGAGAGAGAGAGAGAGAGAGAGAGAGAGAGAGAGAGAATCAGAATCACATGATGTGCAGAGGCCACAGGACCAGAACAAAAATATCAAAGAAAGTTGTGCTATAGTAATGGAGCAGGAATGCAAGGTTTTAATAACAAACTGGATGTTAAAAACAGATAAAACAAAAAACAGAACTAGACAGCCACTTTCCTTATAAAATAAAAATTACACATTTGCAATTGCAGAAATTATACTACTTTCTAACATTCTCATATTTGATCCTATGCAGCCGACACAACCCCATGGCTAGTGAAGAAACGGACCACTGTAAAGGATGCAGCTCGAGCAGAAAACAAACTGTATATGCTGTGTGATGAAATAAAAGACATAAGTAAGTGTAGAATTGGGCAACGTGTAGTAGCTTTAAAGAATGGACTGTGGAGTGACAGACAGTTATGAAAAGATGTCCGCCTTCACTGAGTTTTTGGTAGAGTGTAAGTCAGAAGATAGCTAAGATGCAAATGGTGTATTCTACATCCTCATCACTTCATCTTCACCATATCTATTACTGAATCCTGCCCCTTCCTTAATTTGTTCTGGTGCAGGATTATCAAAGATGAGCACAATGAGGATGACATGCCCTACACAGACATACCAACACCAGTGGTGAGAGTAAAGGTCCAGCTGGCTGGTACACAGTGACTGCTCTCACACCCTGCTAAAGGGTACACACTTGCACTTGTCACACACAGTATGTTACAATCAGGGGATAGTTTTTCCAAGGGGAGGGTTGGGTTCTTTTCTTATGCGACAGCTTTTCTTTTCTTGGTATGAGACACTGAAACTTGTAACTGTCTTTACTAAAATATACCCTGAATACCTTCCCCCTCACATTGCTTTGGTTGACTCATTACAATTAGAGATGGAATTATAAAAGAAAGGAACAAATGACCATAACTCCTATTTCTAGTTACATTTATGAATATAACAAAATTCAACTTGAACAAAACTAACAGTAAAGTTCTGTAAATAATCACCACCTAGAAAGCTATAAAACTTTGTACGTACCATGTAGTGAAATTGTAACATGCTAGCTAATATAAAAGAAGCTAGTGACACTCATATTCTCAAGCTCTGATATATGTATATTGACAGGATGCTCTGGTTACCTTTCATGCAGACTGATGTGCAACATTTTATATATATATATATATATATATATATATATATATATATATATATATATATATATATATATATATATATATCTGATAAATTAAATATTGATAATAATAATAATAATAATAATAATAATAATAATAATAATAATAATAATAATAATAACAACAACAAAAATTTCATAGTAAGATTAGTGTTGCAGAGTTCAATGTGCTTGGAAGCTAGTAAAGCCCAGATACAGACCATCTTCCACTCCTGCCCTACAGTTTTGGGTCTATGAACTGGAAGCAATACCTGAGGGAACCCCTGGGCACCCTGCTAAGTTGTTGCACACTGGATGTACTGTTGTGACAGTCCCAGCACTGTGTCTCTAGATGTAGATGTTCTAGCTTACCTCAAAATTCAAATCAAATATACTAATAGGGACACTGACTTATAGTATGTAATATTCAACAAAATTACACTGATATTAATGATTTTCATACATTTCACATAATAAACTATTGATTAAAATGATCTCACATGCACCATATTTACGAATATGTATTACCTCTTGGCACAAATCCTATCATGAAAGAGAGATGACCTAACAAAAGACTGTTTAGGTACATATGTATGTATTTTAACTTTAATAGTACCTTAAAGAAATATGAACAGTTCATCAATGCATATTGATTTTCACCATCATCTTTACGCAAAACACACAACTTTTCTTTAAACCAAATACACAAGTCATCAGAAACAAACATAACAGTCAGTAATACAACTTACTGCATACAATGCGCTCATGTGAAAGGGACTTATTTCAAAGCTATTTACTCAATACATTTCCCAGGACATCTTCCACAAAGCACAAATTATATATATATATATATATATATATATATATATATATATATATATATATATATATATATATATATATATATATATATATATATATATATAATATTGTAGCAACACAACAATAGTAAAAAGTAAATAAACAAACAATAAAAATCAGTGTCAAAATTCCAGACAAGAACAAGTGCACCATCTCCTGAGGGAGTTATGAGCAAGTTATCTGGAGTTTTATGAAGTGCAATTTGACAGTCTGCATGAAATAAGGCAAACCCATTCCTTGTACAGTATTGTCATGTCTAAACACCAGGGTAGGAGCAAAGTGGGGGAAGAATGCACTTCTTAAATTATTTTTTTATATAAAAACAACATTCATGCATGTCTCACTAATACAATGACGAAATATAAACATTTATGAGAATATAAAGAAAAGTATCCCTTGTATAAAATAATTCATACCTAAATAGATCAGAGATATCTGGTATATATTTTCAACATTATTCATCTACAGGATGTGGTGTGCTGCAGCAGCATCACAACCTGCAGCAATGGGCTCACATTAGGAATAATGAAAAATAAATAAGTAAAAGCCAAAACAATCCTTCTGCAAGCCCTAAGATAGACTTGTGCAGGATAATATCTTATGAGTATTAGCCTGTACAGTCTACTTTGTAATTGTTGGATTGCTACAAAACTAATTTTTAAAGCTCTCAACATTTTGCAAGATCATAATTGTAATTTGTGAGGGACACTGGTACTGCAGTTCATCAATCTACTTGTGCTAAGACACTGACAGGGTCATTACACTGCTTTAAGAACTTTGCCTAGAGAGGCTCCCACTGTAATCTGGTCAAACTTGCTTAAGAATTTACAGTACTACAGCACTGAATCTTTCACTTTCTACCTGTGCCAAGACACCAGTAGTTCATGATCCTACACACACTACAGTAATGATTATCATCCTACATATTATAACCAGTCTACTTAACAAGAACGCTAAGACTTTGTGACTAGTTTGGCATGAAAACATTTCCGGAGACATGGACAATAGTTCAATATTAATTAAAATTCATATAAAGGGATTAATTGGTACATTATTTCATTGCTTTAAATAAGTGTACTTTTGTCATTCTTATTATGCTAAAATCTACATGATTTTACCAACATAATAGTCATGGATATGATTTGACATGGAAATTGAAATACAATCTTAAATACCAAAAGGAGCAAAATTTGGCAGTTTAGACAAATGTTACATCTTTGATTATGAAGCTTTCCTGATGTTATGACTGACAACTGATCCACAGGCAGTCTTTTGTGACACTGATGAGAGCTGTAATTAACTGGGGAGTACATATATAAGGCTTCAATTTTATATTCTGATAAAAATATTTTTTTCAACTAATTTCAGGATAATGTAATGTCATTAAAATCAACCTGAAGAAATTCATGCATATTTACCAATTATTTCTTATCAAGAAATTCAGATTATAGTAATCCCCAACATAACAAACCCTGTACAAGTTGTGCACACCATAGCATATGAGACATTGACCACTGGACTACATTGTAAAGTGAACACAAGACCATTAATTACAAGAACGTACATATCAAGGGAAGGATTTCTCTTTTTAACTAATTTATGCCAGTCAACCAAAATATAATGGATGATAATCTAAACACCTAAGTTTGAATGTACACTGTAAAATAGTCACTGCAACCAGTATGAAGGCAACCTTCATCCTATCATGTGTTATCTGCAGTGACCACTTAATTGCTACTGTTGTGCTTTTAATGTGCTATAAATAGGTAATCTAAAAGTCCAATACATACTTTTGAAGTAGTAGCCAAAGAAAAAATGTATTACCAGGTACTTACTTGTGTTTACAAACCACCATGAAACAGTTATCACTCACACACCACCCCTGGTTAACACTGCATAGTGATCTAAATTTTCTAACCTTTAGCAAACTGAAGAATCTATTTATTATGTTCAAAAAACATTTTTCCCAAGAAAGTAATTGTAAACTCTTTTTCATTTGTAGACTCTATATGTCAGTCCTTGTCTACATTTTGGCCTGATGGACTTATTTTTCTGGATTAAAGATCACTTCAGGTTTGTCTGTTATATTGGGGATTTACCATAGATGACAGATGATGTATATATATATATATATATATATATATATATATATATAATATTATATATATATATATATATATATATATATATATATATATATATATATATATATATATATATATATATATATATATATATATATATATATATTACCTGCATGCCTTATTATTTTACAACCTGGAAAAAAGTAGAAAACTTACGAAACAATGAGAAGTAGTTCTATATACAGTGGGAATTTTATGTACAGGTATTACACACACAGCTCAATGTACATTCTCATCTTCCACCACAATCTTTGATCACAGATTATTAATACACTAAAAAAATAATTCAGTGGAACATGTTTGATTGAAAAAAATAAATAAATCATAAATAAATACAAAATAAAACCAGCAAGGAATCACTAACGATACAGGACATGTCATCCTACACGTGTACCTAGTCTACATAGGTAAAGCCAAAACAGTGTTAACCTAACCTCTCGGGATGAAAGAACAAACAACAACAACAACAACTTAAAAGCAAAATATTTTCATTTATGATTAAAAGTTTTGGTGTCTAGAAAAAAACAACATTCCTAAATCTGCAAATAAAACATGAATGGGAAAATAATTATTAGACAGATAGGAGCTGCCTGCAATTTTAATTTCAATGAATGTAATCTTAACTTCATGGATAATTCACCGATGATATTAAGTTGCAACGGAATCAATCTGGGAATGTATAGTTGAAAAAAAATAAATAAAAAGTAATGAAGACTATGATATGACATCAGTCATTCAAAAGGATAACTATTAGAACATAATGCAGACAAAATTTAACACAAAACAAATAGAAAAAAATGCAACCAATACTTTTGAGACTTACACATTTTAATATTCACTAGACAGTTACACAGAGTTTTGTTGCATGTGCAAGTTCATGGAAAAGACAGAAAAAGAGTGTGGGAATTCACTGTGCTGTATAATTATTCCTAAGTCATGGACAGCTGACATGTGAAGGGTTAACATCTTGTGGGAGGTCTGTATTGCAAACATCATTTTCCCTTAGCAAGTTTCACAACAAGATTTCTCCCACAAGACCCTGTATATCTGAAAGTAAACTGGCAAGACTGCTGCAAAACTTTAAAAACATGACACATAAATTTCGAACAATGGCAAACATGATACCTATTGTAATTTATATATTTAGCATCTGAACACCCACCTCCATCCCTTGAAAAATAGCAATAAAAATTAAAATACCAATAATATGATTGACATATATTACCATTCGACTGTTTGGTGCACTGTCCCAAGCCATGATAATAAACCTACCTTTGCTTTTAATTTGCTATGAATTTTACGGCCAAATATATAATGAATTTGGGCAAATGTTTTACTAAATTGTTACAATTAATGAGTCAAGAAAGCATGACATTAACCTGGAGAAGCTTACAGTTATGTGGTCAAGCTATAATTAGGTAGTAGGCATTCTTCAGACTTGGACAATTGCATGCATGTCCACCCTCTCTAAGGGACCTCTGAGGTTCCTGTGCCTGCACAGTTACTCATCTATGGCAATTTGTTTTCTTCACCTTTTTTAATTTGTCCAAACAAATTTAGTTGAATAATGGCTAAAAGCAAACACATTCGATGCATAAAAATAGTAAAGGCAATCTTCTCTCTAAGCCTGCAACTTGCTACAGTACATAATTATGTGCACTCCGATTATTTTCTAAATATTACTGAAAACTGACATACATCAAAAGATAAGCTTTCACTCTCAACAAAAAATAATTCTATTCCTTCGACTTTTTGTCATCACTTGATTTTTCTTTTAAGTACAAATAACTTTCAATAAAATTAAATGCACATTCAAGTTGTTCTGAAATCTGGAATCTTCTATAATACTTTTACAGAGTTGCACATTTCAAACAACTTACCATTTGACCCTTTCAAATTAATGAATTATCTATTAACTACTTTGTTAACATCCTTTCCTTTACTTTCACTTTGCCATATCTGTATCAACAATTAAGTAAAATTCTGGACCAAAATTTTTGTCATCAACACAAACCTGTAGATTGACTCCATTTGCAGTGAACTATCACAAATCTTTAAAACTTTTGAATAAAGAGATCTAACCTACTATAAAGGGGAAGAAATAGAAAGATATAATATAGATCAATAAAAATGCCCCAAACATGTGTTGCTAGCACCAGCTGGCCACATCTCTAAATTAACTTTCCATTACATGACACCATCAATACAAGTGAGGCTTGGACTACAGAAATCTTTCAAGTGCACAAACTACAAATAATAATCATTTACTACTCCCCCTTTTTTCCTCATCCAAAAGATAAATAAATAAATAAATAATATAAATGAAATACATAAAGAAAAATAAATACATTAATAAATGTCAGTTTTTGTTGGAGGTTCTACACGCTAAAATTCAAAATGATTGCTTTTACAAAAAAACATTTATGTAATTTGAAAATGTTTCAAATTTATGAAATATAAACATCAGACCAGGATCTGACATATCATAGTGAATAAAGAGCCAGCCAGCAGCCTGCTACTTTCAAAGTAGTAAGCCTTAACAACAACTTTCTTCTAGACATTCTTGACAAACTTAGAATTTTTTTTTACTTCTCTTATAAAAACCTGATATTAAAATTCATAAGTTTCCCATTTCATGAGCCCGTACCATTCCACATTAATGTTATATAACAATGAGTTATTGTAAACAGTAACTTATAAATACAGTATAACTATCTGTTTGGTCAAAACACTGTGTGTAGATGAAGAAAGATAGTTTCCAGGTTCTAAAACAACCATAAGAAATATACATCAATGTTCATTAAAATTTTTCAGATATCTCATCACTCTCGAACATTGCCAAAGGTAGAACACAAGTGTTTCTTAAAATGCAAATTTAATAAAAAAAACATCAAAATAAATCAAGAATGAAAGAAATATAATAATAACAATCACAATAATAATAATAACAATAATAATAATAATAATAATAATAATAATAATAATAATAATAATAATAATAATGATAATAATAATGTTACAAATCCTTATAATAAAACAATAAGTAATAATATTAATAATAATAATAATAATAATAATAATAATAATAATAATAATAATAATGATAATAATAATAATAATAATAATAATAATAATAATAATAATAATAATAATAATAATAGCACAAGTACAAAATGCACTTCCACCACTGGGTGTTGTGTAAGGCTCCCTGCACTCAAGGATTTGGTAGTACTCATCTTATGTAACCATTAAATATAATAATTAAAGCATGTAAAACCATGACAATGATAACATGTATAAGTGAGATGATTATGTCCTAATTTATGGATAAAAGATTGTGATAGTCTGATGCAATGAACAAGTCATGATGACTATACAGAAAAAATACTGACCTATCACTTTTTAATATTATCAACTAAAAACTGTGGCTATTAAGGAAGGTGCTGGGGGTGTTCTGGCTGTGGTGGGCATCACAAACCAAAGAATGGCATCACAAAATAAAACACCCCATGTGGCTTGCATCACCACCACCTGGCACTCACTCTTCCTTCTTGAGCAATTTCATGCTTTTGTCTCTTTCTATCCAAGAGTCCTCCAAAATGTTTACCAGATTAATGTTCAAAGTTAATAAACATTTGTTGATCATTTCTAAGTGTGCCTTTGAAGGAGATAACAATTTCTCCAGAATCATTTGAAAGTACATATTCATGATGAGGCAAGTACTATATTGAACACATCATTTTTGCAGCCCCGGCCAGCGACCTCTGCCACATACAGGGTGTAAACAGAACCAGAAGTAATCAACTGATTGTTTAACCCAACGGGCACCAATTAGCAATAGTCTGCCAACTTCTTCCCTATATTATTGCACACAAGAATGCACACTTTGCATGTTAATATATCACACATGACACACAATCTCAAATAATGTGTGTACATGCACATGTCTTTTAAAATGTGTACATCACCAAATTTGCATGTAGTACACATAAATGAGCCAGATACTGTGCAAATATAATATTCATAATTTATATTCCTAAGACTGGAGCTATATAAGTGTTTTCCCACATGCTATCGTTAGGTAACATTAATATCAAGATGGGTGAGCAGAGTATTTCAGACAAAATTACAACTGAATCAGCCTAATTAGGATATTTTACACTCCACTATCCCTGTTCTTGACAATAGGTTAAAGTTAGGGAACCATCGGCATTTTCATTTTCTTACTTGGCACAAAATGGACAATGAACAGGATAACATCCGTGCTTCTTCTTCATGGCTGACTAATGGAAGATGAATTCCATAAATGATGATGAACTTGTCACTTTACAATGAATTCCTGGGAGCTACTGCTACCCTGCAGGAACATGGGTGATGAAACTGTCAATGCTCAATTTTGAACTTTCCACGTTCAATAATATAGAGCAAGAATTTTGAGGTAATGAACATGTTCTTGATGAAGATGATTCTTGGTTCTTTACACTTCACCTAGCTACCTCCGACGCTGAAAAATCAAAACACAGAGTTACATGCAAACCCATTGTTCATCATAGTAAGCTTCATAATAAATCAGTTGAGAGAGAGAGAGAGAGAGAGAGAGAGAGAGAGAGAGAGAGAGAGAGAGAGAGAGAGAGAGAGAGAGAGAGACTCTTGGTTTTAAAGTAGTTATCCAATAACTTGATATTTCTTAAGTTTTATCTCTTTTCTAATGAATAATGAATGTGATTAACATCTAAAAAATAATCAACTAGGTATAAAAATCCTAAATTCACTTCAACAATATGAACAAAACTTTTTATCTTGCAACATTATAGTTAATATTTTTCAAAGTTGTCTTTTCTTGTAAGTTGACTTATTCCACATCTTAATTAAAACCAATAAAGTATAAAATATAAAATCAATTCCAAAGAATACAGCATGCAAGAAGATAATTCTATAACAAAGATTTTAACTGCTCAATTTACACATGCCTCTATAGTAAGACATAAAAATATACACACTCCAAATAAAACACCTTCAACTCAATAATAAACAATGTTATAAGAAAAAACATAAACCTATAATATATAACCCACATCCATTTCAACCTAAAGTAAGGATCTAATATTTCATCTAATAATTTCTTGTAGTAGATTCCAATATCAAACCAAATTTATGATCAATGTGTCTATGTCAAAGAACCCCAATTGCCACACACCAGCATAACACAACAACTCACTTCCTCAGTAGCAGATCATGTCAGGTGTAGGAAAGGAGGGAAAAGGATCTATTATGATGCAGCAGAAATAAACCAGTAAGTATAATGTTGGGTCATGCTGCAGAAATAGTTAGATATGTTATGCAACAAACCATTACAAAACACATGCTTCCTCAGTGGCTAAGATGTGAGGGAATGCTTGCACATGTAACTGAAGATAAGGATATGCGTGTTTCATTTATCCTTTTCGGTCAGTCTATTACAGATAGCACCCCCATAGTACAGTTGTTAGCATACCTGACTACAATTCTACAGGCTTCATTTTGAGTCTACACTAGGATAGTCAACACACTGATAAACAAGTAGCTTGGAAAATTTAGGATGGGTAAACCAGGGAATTTTGCATGTTACAGAGCCAAGTGCCAAGACCACAAGTTGCTGAAACATATGTCACTACTTTAATTTCTATCACACAGATGGTATGGATAATTATCACTTATCTTTAGTTATTCACAACTGTATTTTGGTCTCATATAGGCATTCTTGGCTTTTTTATCTATATAGTTGTGTTAACCATTCTTAATTTTCTTCAAATTCACAAGGTAATGAGTGTCTTTCATTCTTAACATTTCACAGTTACTGATCTCTGAGAAACTGTCTTAGTAAAAATTCAGAGGTAAGACACATGATCAAAAATATAAGAAAGAGAATGTAAATAAAAGACCTGAAAATAGTGTGTGGAAGACATGAGCAGCTTGAACGTCAGGAAACTACAAAATAAACTTTAAATTCTCATATTCCTCAATTACCACAAATTAAATTCTTCTTGCAAATCAATATATACATACAAGTAAACAAACAGACAACCATTCCTACATAAGCAAATTTCTAAAAATGTGTAAGTTAGCAATGGTATAGCAAGGAGTGCAAGGATGAGGAAAGTGAGGCAAGACAAAGACAATACTGATAGTGATCTCTCTAAACACCAGACCTGCAGCATACCCGTCGCCTGAAGGGGAAGCAGCTCTTGCTGTCCTCAGGTGGAGGCAGATCTAGCCTCAGATCATTAGTAGGGGTGTTATTGGGCCCAAACTGGTTAAGCTCCGCAAAACACTTTGTATCAATCATCTGTAATAAAACATGATTTATGTGGAGAGTTCAATTAAAAATACAGTAGCTTTAAAAGAAATCAATCAAAATTATTTATATGGAGAGTTCAATTAAAATACAGTAGCTTTAAAAGAAATCAATCAAAACTGATTCAAAGTCAAAATGAAGATTTTTTCCATCTGCATACAAAAACCAATTGCATATAACCTAGTAAAGACTCGTTTATATCCATCATAGCCAATGCATGCACTGAATACATATATGTATGTGCGTAACTTACTTCTTGTTGCCAAGGGATAGACACAGAACCAGTGTTGAATTTTAAGTAAAAAGAGTCATCAGTTGCATCAAGATTGACTCCTTTCACTGTACTGAACTGTTCTATGTCCAATACATCTTTTGCATACACCGCATGAGGCTGTAAAGAGAGAGAGAGAGAGAGAGAGAGAGAGAGAGAGAGAGAGAGAGAGAGAATGACTTTCATAAGTTGTTCTTAACCACAGAGAGAGAATGATTTTCATAAGTTGTTCTTAACCACATTTTTACATACGTAATCAATTAATTAAAATAGTTTTATAAATCATGTAAGAAAAGAATTCATCTTCCTTGAAAAGGCCAAAAAATAAATATGCCTTTAAAACCCTGTAAAAGTCAACTATTTAAATATCTCTTCTACAACCGATGGATAGATTCTATAGACTCTCTAAAACCATTCCTGGTCAAGAGAACTTTAGTCTTATTGCACCACCTTTTATACCTCACTCTACAATTGCATTTTCATACAATGTCAGCACTACTCTGATCAGTGCAGACATCAGACACTACTCAAACACTTATTTAAGATAGTAATCAACAACTGTAAATAAAAATAACTTTCCTTCTTAGGATGTAAGTTATTGTTGCCTCAAGTACAATTTATCATCATAATGTTCGTTATTAATAATTTGAAATAATGGATGTTTGCAGACGTGCTACTTACATCTGGAACAAAGGGAGGTTCACACATCCCAGCCTCTAACCGCTTCCAATTTATATTCTTGAAGAAGGCATGAGATTTGACCTCTGCTACTCCCTGCCTTCCCCTTGAGCATCCCAGCCGTTCCCGAGCACTCTTTTTCAATAACTGCCAAAAATACATACTCTTAGAATCATACTTGTATGAGATAAAGCATCTAAAGATTATCGAAAGATTATGGCATTGTTTAACAGGCATTAAGAGGGTATACTATCAAGAAAATAAAAACTACAATACATCACTTCTTCAATATCATTAATATACAACATAAAAATGACTTTGGCTGCATATCTTGACTTCCATTTTCACACTATATCCATTTCATTCTTACAATATTGACTTTGCCAATATAGAAAATCCATGTAACCTGGGATCTATAAAAAAAAAAAGTTTGTACTAAAGAGAAGTGTAGGCTTACCTGCTGACATATCAACTTGGCTTCCTCAGAAAATTTATGTGAATATGTCTCTTGCTGTTCCTTGACTCTACGATCTACTTCTTCTCGCTTCACCTAGGAGACAACAGCAGGTTCATCAACCCCCATCACTAGCAGTACAATACCACAACACTCTTACAAAAAGCTGACTGCTGATACCAGTCACAGCAAAACATGGAAAATAATCAACTCTGCAAGCAAGATGGTGAGATCTGTGACTCCACCTTCAATTTGTTAATCTAACCAACTACTTAATTACATTTGCATTGCAGTTTACTTTCCAGCTGCTAAATAGGCAAACTATCAATAAATACATAGAAGCATAATAATTTCCAAAACAGTAAAAGTCTGTATTCCTCTTAGAACTGGTAACTTCAGTGTAATGATTATTTCATGTAGTACTGTACACACGTGTGATGTTGTAATGGTTGCAATAAAAGTACACCTCATATCAATATGTGAAATCCACTTTGTTTCAAGAATAAGTTCTTTTGATATACTACTATAATATGCCTATCAAGTCTATCCCACCCCAATGTCTGGCAACTTACCCTCTTTATTTCATGTTGCATGGTGCTGTATTGAAAGGTTTAATTCATCATGACAAGTATATTCTACATTAAATTCAATCCATGTCTGAAAATTTGATAATCAGTACATGCAGTATATAGCAGACAATAACAGTGTTGTAGCAATGCTGCAATTTTATTGTTATGTCAACATTACTCCAGTAACATTTATCCCAAAATGTCAATGTGGGTAGACCAGGAGTACTGAATAAATAAATAAGTTCCAATCCATGTTTATGGAATGTAAGAACAGTGAATGGATGTGCACCAGATTGTACCACACATACATGTACACGTACATCTTACAAATTTTCAAACCGTTTTCAAATCTAGATCAAATCTGGTCTGGTTCCATCAAGACAGGAACAGATGAATAACACACTCTACACTACGACAGTCTCCAGCCCAGCAACAGCTCAAGCCCCACAACCACAGCTGGCACCCACACTACCACTGCTGCAACACTAGTATGTTCCTCAACCCAAAGCTTCAGTCCCACCTGAACCCAATACATACACACATCCAGAGTCCACTCACCAGCACCACCACCACTTGACATTAATTTTCCTACTCTATGAAGATTCACCCAACACATGCACATACATTACACACATAAAGTAAAGCTTTTTGAAAAACAGCATTCCATATATTGTAATAAATGCAAGACAAAGACAATGAGAAAGGGAATAGAAAAAAAATAAAATAAAAAAAAATAATAAATAATAATAATAATGATAAAAAAACAAGCATTTACACCAGAAATGTCATTTAAGAGTATTCTAAAATTGGTTGTACATGTATGTAATACTGTACAATATTATTATTCTTCAAATCCACATCCAGTAAATTATTCCAAGATGCACAATATCTGGACCAAGGCAACATCTATGTGTGCTGAGCACAGATTGGCAAGGATGTTGTACAGATTACTGTATCAATCCTGATGGGAAAAATTTCAAACTGATAAGCAATATCATCCTTATCATTTTAGTGTAAATAACCAATTACCTACGTCATGAAAGCAGTCTTGCAAAAAAGTAAAAAGCAATATACTATGAATGACACCTAACTCTGCCCCCCCCACCCCCCATACCTTTTACTGAAATGAGAAATATCAATAAATACATACTAAATAGCAGACTCCTAAAAAGATTCAGTGACATTACACTGGCAAAGCTGTTGTAAACTGCAGCAAGCAAATTAGCTTGTCATATATATATATATATATATATATATATATATATATATATATATATATATATATATATATATATATATATATATATATGCATCATTTAACAGTGTAATCTTTAAATATTGTGATTTGCATTACCCTCAATACACGCTCTCGGTTTCATTTGGTTTCCAAGAAAACTGGGTAAGTAAAATAAAAATATAAATGCAGCAGGATTATTTTAAGATAGTACCTCAGAAGATATGCAAATGAAACAGCACAATTCTGGTATTTTTAAATAAGATATGCAAACACTGCCCATTTCAGTTCAAGCAAATGTACTCTCCAGATTCTTATTTCTGAATAAGTTAATTTGCATGCTGCAATTTCTAAAGATATGCATTATAAGCAAAAAAGGAAAGCATGGAACACATAAAGTTCATGATACCAACCTTCTCTTTCCTTGCCCTGAAAGGTGCTTGTCCCTCAATCATCTCATAGATGAGACAGCCAAAGCTGAACCAATCAGGAGAAAATGTGTACTTTTCATTGTCAATAACTTCCGGTGCTGAAGGAATGAGAAAATAAAGAAAATCATTATTTCTAATACATGTTAACAAAATGAATTTTGTACTTTACAATAATATCATTGCATCATAGAAACAGATTTTAAGAAATATGAGTAATATATGATGTGCCATATGATGTGTTTGTGGTGAACACATGATGTGGGTATCCCTCATGAGAAGTGTACATATTCAAGAAATCAAGAAAATGCAGATATGTGACTAAAATGGCACAACAATACTGTTCATGACTCTTACCCATGTAGCCCACCGTGCCCACTCTGCCTCGCACCATCTCTCCCTCAGGAATCTGGACAGCTAGGCCAAGGTCAGATATTCGGACATGCCCATGGTCATCCAATAAGATATTCTCTGGCTTACAATCTCTATATACAATACCCTGTGTGTGCAAATGTCCCAGACCACACAATACCTGAAAAAAAAACAATTTCACCTACATTATCCACATCATCATCTGAAAAATAATTCCACATTTGACTGACAGTCTAAGTTAACTTGGCCTCTAGTCAGAATACGGAATAAGTATGTAGTGTATAAGCTGTTGAGCAAGAGTAACAGGATATAAAGCTGGATAACAAAGAGTACAGAGAATATAGTGGCAACACAAGTGAACAAGTCTTTAGTGAATCCATCTGTTGCAATCAATGGAACAAAAGTAGATTGCACTCATGGTCCATAAAGTCAATCAGTTGCGAGTTGGACAGATCATAGGATAATGGGAACCGGTACAGATAAAGTAATATGCCTTTAATTACCTCAGCAGAATGGAAAATGGCTCGCTCCTGGTCAAAGCCAGGATCCCCACCCATATTATAGATGTGGAATTTGAGGTCACCACCATTCATTATTGTCAACACCAGACACAGTGAATCCTTGGTCTCATAGGCATATGCTAAACTAACCTGCAAGAAAATAAATGAGTCAGTAAGTAATTAAGCAAGCAAAATTAACAACTGACTGCAGAACCCATAAACATATTTCCAACAAACTCTCTCATTACTAACTAAAAGAAATTCCATTAAGGATGATTAGTTCAATGTAGACTTCACTAAAGAATACAACTTTCTAGTGCCAATAATTTTCATCTTTAAACTAGATTGTCCTGTCAAAGATTTAGCATAATCATCAAAATTCAATTGTCACCTTAAAAAAATCAATACTTACAACAAATCTGGAATTAATTTTTTGTAGAATTTGCTTTTCTATGAGCACCATTGCTTCACCTTTGCGTTTCTTTATTCTCTTTTTCTCCAACTTCTTACAGGCGTACATCTTGCCTGTCGCTCTCACCTGACAGGCACACACCTCTCCAAACCCTCCCTTGCCCAGCACCCGGTACATCCTGAAGGTCTTGTACGTTACAGGTTGACTGGGAAGACATCAAATGTGGTGATTAATTGAAAATTACAATAGGATACATCATTATCCATATAACATTAAAAAAAATCACATCTAAATTTCTAAAAAATTCCTATAACAAACTCATACATATAAAAATACATGTGAATAATAAAGCTATGAACACTTTGACAATAAACTAGAAGCATTTACCACTTCAATGCAATAAAAAGTAGCAAAACATGGTAACCTCACCTTTCTAGCCACTTCCATTGTAAATACCTATGAAAGTACATGGAAGCCTCAAATTCTTTGAAAGGCTCATTAGCCAGGAAGAGCTTGACTTCTGCTGCACACCCGAGGAACAGCTCCTTCCCTGCAGTGTCCAGGTTTTCCTTACAGGTCACTATCAAGGACTCATTCAGGATCCCCACTATATGACATGCTGAAGACTAAAAGAAACCAATATCAAAAATACACCATAAGTGTATTAATACAATTATTCAGTGTGTGTGTGTGTGTGTGTGTGTGTGTGTGTGTGTGTGTGTGTGTGTGTGTGTGTGTGTGTGTGTGTGAACTATATAAGAATAAAATAAACAAATGAAAAATTCATGCCAAACACAGGTTCTTGTTAAGTGAAATAGATAAAAGATTAATAAAATGCAATTCCCAAATTCCTTCTCCTCAAAATAATGAACATAGATGGAGAGTTTTGAAGAATAAAGAAGTTTCTTATAAATTGAAAGCAGTCAGAAGTGAGCAATCTGGCAAGATAAATTGGAGGGGATTCCCCTGCAGAGTAATGGAAGGGGATCTCCCAAATGGGAGGGACTAGTTGGGGATTCCCCAAAGGAGCAATGGAGGGGAATTCCCCAGAGGAGCATCAAGAAATGTTAGGACAGTGCAAAATGAAGAGGATGAGCAAATTACACCAAATACAAGTATGCAGTGGTTCACACTGAGCTGACTGATGGAGCCCACAGATAATGTGACAGGTGTAGATGCAGGAATAACAGCGTAAAGGTCAAGGTCGTCATTACACGTGAGGAGTTGCCAGGAGTAAAATCTATAAGTATTTTTTCATTAATTGGCAAAATAAGATAGTATGTGATCATGATCAAAAGAAAAAAGAATGTCAATGACTTCAAATAAAAAGAAATGTCCCACTTAAAACAGACAGCCAGTAAGATGTGTAGCATGTAAAACTTATAACATTCAAACTTAACTGTAAACTTAATTAAGAATAATTAAGTCCTTGTGATGTGTATCCTTTCATGTTGTCCTTGAAGCTTCTTGTGTGTTAAATATGTCAAGCAATTCATCACAAAGTAAACAAGTATTGAATACACAAAGCAAATCAAAACAAACTATAAACAATAAACTTACAGTCCTTTGTAGATATTTGTTGAAGATGGTATGTGCCAACTCTCGTCTCTTCTCATCAACCTCAACTTGGTATGTTTCCTGAAAAAAAAATGAAAAAAAAAGGAATAAATAAACAAATGAACAGTACACCCACAACATAAATGGCTCACTGCATTTATGACAAATGTAGAGACTAAATATTACTTACAACTTCATCAAGGAAAATATTGTACTTATGGTACACAGGTTTTACGGCTTCACAAAACTGTCGAAACAACAATCTTCCTATGGGCTGCTGATCCACTACATAGCTGTATCTTACATCTGAAATAAACAATGAAGACAAAATATTGGTAAAATAAAACAAATAATACCTATGTAAAAGATATACAGATGTGATGAATGTCAATAATCATATATGAATAACATTCCATGTTTCAAAGACATCTTTTTCTATTTGTCAACTAATCTGTGAGCCACCAAGATAGTATACACAAGTATGTGTCATATACATCAGTCACTATTATGACATGTCTTTCATGCATCAATTAATCTAATTAATAAACTGAATAAGGCTCAAAGTTTTCACTATTCACTGACACTGTACTGGTCCAATAGCCTAAAAAAAGACACTCTTGACTTTCTTGTGTTCATCCAAAACCTCTTCATCATAGTAATATATTTCTTCACAAAAATGTAGAGCGTATGGAAGGAGAACTATGGCTGTTGTGTTTTTGAAAAAACAAGCCAGCTGATACCCATAACTTACAATGAAGTCTTTAAATGTACAATTTTAAGCTTGTCAATATCTCTGGGCATAAAATTTGTGTATTGCACTAAATACAAAATGTACACTAGTGAACACGGGTTAGGTTCAGTGATCAGCCCTAACCAATAATTGTTGTTCAGTACACCTGCACGATGCAATCCTCACTACAGCAGGCCACTGACAGACACAAGCCTATCTAAACCAATGGTCATCTTCTAACCTGAATCTTAAATGATTCCATGAGGTGCTGCAACAGCTGAGGTTATATGACACTTAATTCTGTTTGGTTCTTTTTCAGTAAAGACCTATCAACAAACTAGATATTTCTACACTGCTAAAAATCTGATATATTTAAAAAATAATAATGATTTGAGACCAGCAAGACAACTTTCTTTCATCTCCTTTCAATATGAGAAAAGCTTGCAATGTCACAAGATGTTGAACAACCTAGCCTGGTTTTCTAGAAATTCAAGTATGGTTATCTACTATTTTTACTCTGAAGTTGATGGACTACACTTGATGCGTTTCCTGGGAGCACAATGAAGAGTTCTTGGCATGAGCATAGTACAGGTAAGTTATGGTGATTAGCAACATTTTAGGCCAACGAGCCAGCATGGGATATCCAGTGGAAGCCTCTACATACATACAAGTAGTATCTCATTTACATGACTTACTACACCAGCTATTCTGTTTGGCAAAACCTAATAAAAGTATACGATAACAATGGTATACTAATACACAATGTTTGCAAATCTTATTATGATAATTACAGCTCAAAGCCTGAAAACTATTGCCACAAACCCCAAACAATAATGAAGCTGCAACAGAAGCCAATGCTATTTGTTAAGCAACACATCAATGGTAATAACTTTATTCAAAATGAGAAACAAAAAGAGAGAAATTCTGCACTTACCTAATTTGCTTTTTAAATCTAGACATTGTGATATATGTGGAAATTGTAGTAATCTTCTCCATTTTTTGCTCTTTCCTTTATTGCTGTCTGAACCTCCTGAAAGAAAGAAAAGAAATCTGAAGATTGACAACAGAAACAGATAAGGTAAACAATTCCACACATTGCTTTCCATCAACAATATACCTACACTACATACATACATATTCATATTTATGCTATCTAGTACACACACACACACACACACACACACACACTGCTAACCAGACAATATCCACTCAACATGTCAAGAGTGACAGCCCTCTTTATGGTAATGCCAACCTAGATAACACCCTCATGATTATGTAATAATATTGTACACTCTGCACTGCCTGCATTGTTCCTTTCCTATGAAAGTTATCAAGGAAAAACAAACTGCCTCATATGTCTTCCAGTATAACTTCTTTTGAATCTCAAAAGGTACATTCTCCATCAGTGTTTTACAGAAAAACACCCTCAAAAGAAGACACTACACATGTTAATCATATTTACAAACACAACATATCACTTACCTTTATCAAGAGAATACTTAACATTAAGACCTTAAACTACCTACATATGTAAGATTCAAGTACTAAATCTTTAAGAATCCTTGTTAAATTACCAATCCTTATCTTACCATAGAAGGAAATAATAAACAGTATGTGTTAGAATGAATGGGAGAAGAAATTATGAGTGAAACAAAATAGAATACAAATAGTAAGGGTATGCTGAGCTCACGATTTTTGTTCATCACTTGGGCATATTATATAGAAGATAAAAAAGTATCAAAGGTTATGTTGATGTTTCATGTTCCCACTCTTTCAAAATTACAGTAACTTATTTGTATTCATTTGAACCATACATACATACACACACACACACACACACACACACACACACACACACACACACACACACACACACAAAGGATAGAAAGAAAAGAGGATGTCTAATAACATTACATATTCAAGATAGTAAATGGCATTGAAAAGTTAGACAAGCAGGACTTGGTGATGATGAATGTAGAAAATAGACAGACGAGAGGACACTCAAAGATCATGAGGTCAGCGTCTAAAGGACATTAAGAAGTACAGTTTTCCATATAGAACTGTGGATATTTAGAATGGTTTAAAGGATGAGGTTGTTACAGCAACCAACATACATAAATTCAAGGAAATGTTGGATAAATGGAGACAAGACACTATGAGCCCTGCTCGAACCATGTATAAATATAACCACAGAAATACACACACACACACACACACACACACACACACACACTCAGTTATTTATTTATTCATCTCAACATGAAGAAATATGCGTGTGTAACTGATATTATTGAGTTTTAATTGCATGATACGAGTACACTGATTTGATGCAGATTGCTAATATCATCAGGCAAGTGAAACATATCTATTTCAGATTCCCCTGAAATGTAGGTAACTAGGGCTCTTTAAAGACATTAATTCTGAGGTAAAATAAAAGTTTGAATAAATTAGAAAGAGCTCCTTCAAATCATAGAGGTATATTCAGTAATACACTGAACATGTATTAAATCAAAATCCCTCCTTAACCAAAAAGTGTAACTAATTGCATTTGTTGTTAGATTATTTTAGCATTCTTTTACACAAACCTTTGATCTATGTACAGTGCTACACTTCAGCTTGTCTACAACATCATGGAAGCAGAATATGTGACTAATACAGTGATCACCTAAATCTACTTAAAAGGCTGAGCAAGGTCTTACAGTTTCAGTACAAACATCTCAATGACTAAAGACTACAACTAAAGTCTCAAATCCTTGCAAACGCCATATCCTGTGGCATTATCTTCAAATGTCACATTAGTCTTCTTTAACCTTTCACTGGTTTCACATACCTACTAACAAAGATTGACTATGTGTTCCACAGATTTTAATGTGTGTCTGTGTGTGTTATGTGTCATGTACATATTTACAATGAATGTGTGTTCATATATATATATATATATATATATATATATATATATATATATATATATATATATATATATAATATATATAGTGAATTAGCCAGTGAGAGGTAAAGAAGCTGTGCTCCTTCTCCTTGAGAAGCAGAGCTTTGCAATATATTGGTGGACTATGTAATGGCTATGAAATTCCCAAGATACCAAAAAACTCATACTAAGTTTGGAAAAGACAATGCTTCATCCACTTTTATATAATCCATAAAAATTTTGTTATCTAGAGATGCTTTGGACATTTTAAAATTTTGTACCTACCTAATTCAAATAATAATGTGTGTGTGTGTGTGTGTGTGTGTGTGTGTGTGTGTGTGTGTGTGTGTTTCCTTCCTTTCTTTATATAGGAGCACTACCAAGAACAACAAAATCAGAAAGAAAGTGCCTACAGAGGTGTCAGTCCCCAGAATCAGAAACAGCAGTTAAAAACTACACAAGGGTCTTAAAAACTGCCCCTTTAAGTTCAAGTCATAAGAAGATGAAATACAGAAGCAGGCAGAGTTCCAGAGTTTACCAGAGAAAGGTATGAACGATTAAGAATACTGTTTAACTCTTATATTAGAGACATGGATAGAAGAGGGATGAGAGTAGAAAGTCTTGTGTAGAGAGGCCACAGGAAGACAGAAAGCTTTATGTTGGTAGTAAAATCAGAACAGTTAGCATGAGACAAGCAGTAGAAGGTAACAAGAGAAGTAACATTGCACCAGAAACGCTAGTGATAATTCCAGAAGAGTAACATAAGACAAAAACCTTTCAATTCCACCCTGTCACAAAGAGCAGCATCAGTGGAGTACCCAAATACAAGTGAACAATACTCAACACATGAATGGATAAGGCACATGTAGAGTTAGGAAGAAGAGAAAAACAGATAAAAATTACTTTGAATCCTGAACTGGTAGCTGTTTTAGTTAGAGAAGCGACATTAAGTTTCCTGTTTACATTTCAAGAAGAGAATAGATTGAGGAAGTGTACAAGGAGGGAACAGTTAAATGTCACTGAATAAGAGAGGATATAGTTATCTAGAAGGTTATGTCAAGTTGATCAATGAAGAATTTAGTTTTTGAGGCAGTGTAATGATAGGTTTAATCTTCAAATCAGATATTTTAGAGATCATACTGCCATATGTTAATCTCAATCTCTTGGACTTATAGGTAATAAAGACTGGGTTTTCAAAATCAAATCCAACAAACGATATAAGTTTGTATTCAGAAACTTGTTGGTCTCACACCACAACTACTTTCAAAGGCCACAAAATTGATCAGAAAGACCATTTTGCCTATTAGTATTACTGTAATCTTGTTAATCTGTCATTGGAAGAGTAGGAACATTTTCAAAAATTTGTGTGTCTTCATGTAGAGGCTTTTGAAAGTAGCGGATGTTTCAGAATATGGCCCTTAACCCCTTCAGTATCAGCATGCATTTTCATATTTATTCTACCTATTATTTGATAATTTTATAGATTCAGAAACTCATGTGAGGATTAGAATAGTACAGACTCTGGCCATCAATCTTTTGACCTCTATAAACCCTTGCTAATGTCAATAAAATCATTTAATCACACCCCAAACTATTGGTAAAAATGCATCACCGTAAGTTAAGCTCCTACCTAGGGACAAATCTACCAGGATTCCTTTAGTGTGGCTGACTAACACCGGTCAAGTATCTTTGCTGTGCAGCTGTCTGGTTCTAATCAACCTCATTACAATGAAAAAAAACTAAAATGTAACTAGTAATTATAAAAAAAACCTCTTAGCTGGGGAGCTTCATCAAAATAATGCCAATTTAGTACAGGGAACCATGGCTGACACAGTAGCATTACAACAATGTTCACACAGATGATACAGACATAGCACACCACCTCAACTTACAAATCCTTCATAATATCATGATTGATTACAATGGAATAAAGACAAATCTTCAAAATTCTTTGTGAACACTATTATTGATTTCCAAAATACTATATAAAGATTCAAAACACTCAATAGCAACACACAATATTTATGTATGCAGCAACACAAAAATCTTACTTCTTTATATTTCAAACATGATTCAAAAGCTGTAACCAAGTACTATCAATCAAGTTACTCCACAGTGCGTTCAATGACTCTCACCTTGCCAAAATACCAACGATGGTTTTCAAATGATCAAAGGGACTTTGACAAAACCCAATTAATTAATACAACTTCAAACATCCCACATTGCATGTACAAAACTTGTACCTTAACAGTGTACATGATCATGTATTAAAAGTTACTATTTTCCTTTATTCAAACATCCCACATTACATGTACAGAACTTCTACCTTAACAGTGAAGTTTTACATGACCATGTAATAAAAGTTAATATTTTCCTTTATTCTGAAGCACCTGTAACCTTGGTATATTTTCAGCATATCAATGATGGGAAGAGCCTAACTCGCATTACATGTACTGAATCATGCAAGAATCAGGCACACAGAAATCCATAACCTGAACCTCTATTCCGCACTGCATATCTAACTTGCCCAATACACAGCAGTTGTGTGGGCCAATATATAATGCAACCATATGCTATGAAAAACATCACTTAACACTAGAGTTCTTCATGTACAAGTTCACAACAAGTTTACATAAAGCACAAAAAAACTGTAACCTGGCCCCTCACTACAGGCATGATGGGTGAAAGAAACACTGGAGATTTTTCATTAGTTACCTTCATCAAATCTTAAAGCAGAGTTCACCTTTGATTTTCTGATCTCTCTATCATAAGTAAAGAGACAACAATATTTCAGATGAATACAACACAATACATCAGTTCCTGGCAAGGTATTATTTAAAATAATTTTTTAATAGTCCCAACCTGACCTACCTATGATTTCCAGTACATATGTGCCTCACAGTTAATGTAACGCTTATAAAACTTGGAATTATGGTAAAAAGACAGCAATGATTAGTACACAGCACTGTCTTGACACAAGCCACAGCATCACAGCAACACACACCACACCTCCCTGCCGCACACCGCCCCTCACATCACTGCTACTCACTCACTTGTCACAGCCTTTCCTCAGCACATCCATCGCCAGGGTGTGCTTCTGGAAGCAGCAGCGGCCTAGCCTGGGCAGGGCAAGCTTGACAAGGGCCTGGTGACCCTGGGTGATCCTGCCGCCAATTCTAGACAATTTCCGCTGCCTGATGCTACAGATTAATTGGCCGTGTTTCTACAGCATGCTCCACTCAGGGACAGTGGAAATCAGTGTATTGAGTACTGCAACTTACCACCTAACGGACTGTGTCTCACTTTTTCTCATGGGCATTCAATGCAAGGGAACATGATCCAATTACAGCCAGCAGGGAGCGAGTGAGGGCTGAGCTGAGCGGACGTAACACTATCGCTGACATTGCTACCTTCCCATACATCTCCTTACCTTCCCGTGCTTTCAGGTACACTGTGTTGGCGACAATGTTTTCTAATTCCATCAGTTCCAGTTTGACAGTTTATGACCACCTCGGGCCAGCGTTGACCCTCAGCCATTCAAGCCAAGACGCGACACAGGGCGGGGTGCTCCGGGGGAATATGGCGCGCACTCCACTCCTGCCAACACTACCGATGCTCCGCGCCTCGGCCTGCTGCTGCTGCTGCTGCTGCTGCTGCTGCCCTCCACCACTCCGCTACGCCGCACCAACACAGGATTTACATTCAATGCAATTCCCACCGCTGGCAACAATTCTATCATAGCAAATGAAGCGATCTGGATTCTCAGCGGTATAGACCAATACGGAATTACAATCTACACACAATATGACTGAGTTCCCATATTAGCATAATCCATGCTTGGAACAATTATGTAGCTTAGCACATATTAAACCTTTTTTTCAGCATGAAAGAATAGTTTACGTCAAGTCTCCATGTGTAGTAGGTAACTCCTTAAATGTCATTTCTCCATTTATCAAGCAGAAACAATGCTCGCTTTTTATACCAATATTTCCATTATAAACAAATACCGTAAATTAGAATCGATAACGAAGAAATGTTATATGTAGAAGTATCCTATATTAATTTGTTTGAATCAATAATATCTTTAACAGGATAGGAATAGACTCTTGTGGTTGGCAGACCTGAGGTGCCAAAGAGTCGATACCTACAGCAAGACTCGGCCTGGAAGATAGTAAAGCAGATACAAGCCGCAAATGCTCTCATAAATAATGTCACTTAACTCAACCATTGTGCATTTTGTTCATGTACGCAGATGTTTCATTTCATGCTAAACAAAGGTGTTTTGGAATGAAAGGGATTATCTCGATTGGACAGAAAACGGAAATATTAAATAGCTTCAAGAGAACTAAGACGCAAATCAATGAAAGAAAAAAATCAATATATAATTCCACAAGTTTTTGGCGAATACCAAACATTATGTCATTTTCAACAAAATCAATCAATCTTCCTGAACTTAAAAAGAAAAAGAAAAAGAAAAATCCACGAGTACTGAAATGTGGAGGGCGAAGAGGCATCACCTCTAGTGGTATACCAGTCTACGTGAGCGGCTGTGGCCGTGGCGGGTGTGTCAAGAGGTTCATTCATGATCGCTTCATAAACAATTGTGATGAACGCATCTACTCAGCGCCGTGCCGAAGCGGAGATAAGTCGCTTTCGCCTCCCTCCCCGAGTCTGCCCGTTCATCTGACACTCGTTGGCAGGGCTCATGCCGGACGCTGGCCTGACGCACGCCTCCCAGCTTGATCAGTGCGCGACCTCTGCAAGGCCATGGCTGCGGTGTGCAAGTTTGGTTACCGAAAAAGATGGATTGGGTGGAATATCTGTCGTTTTTTGGACTACGCATTGCTGGATATGACTCTAATATATTTTCTTTATGGTTACACATGGTGCACTCCACGTCTAGTGTCGCGGGTTGAATTGCGGAATGGGAAGGGTTGGGGAGAGCAAAGTAGCTTCCTTGTTTGGGCGTTGCGGTGCATCCTGGTTGAGATTTTCAGAAAGAATGTGGGGAAGGGGATGTTACAGTCATCTGTTATCACTTACTTAACCATATAAGATTTTACAGTGTTAACTGTTATGTACAATGCTTTAGTAGATGAGAAGTTAGAAAGTTAGATGTTTATAGAACAAAAAGTCATTATAACAATCATTGTCACAGTAATGAATACATAATAGTACCTACACACGTGTACTGCTTGGCAGACACGTATCGTTTCTTCCACAATAATACTCAAGTTAAAGAATCTGGATAGAATCTTCGTAGAAGTAAATGGCTTCATACTCGTGACAGCCTGCGGGCATGTGGTGTCTCGCCGGACCCAGTATTAAATCGTCCCGGTGAAAGAGTGAATGGTGAACGTGAGCGTGCATCAGAGCTACATCTAAGTCACATAATCGTGAAAAAATCTCACTGAGGCGTTTTAATTTTAAACACACGTGGGAGATATAGAAGCTGAACAGAATAACCTGCCAGTGTTAGGAGACAGGACAATGGGTAAGAAAGAATCCGCTACATGTGAATGCTGATGATTAAGCAATGCATGCACTTGGACAAGACAAAGAGCATATCCATGTCTTGAACAGCTTCGCCAATATTACATACATTCAGTGCAATAAACCTTTCTTACACGTAACACCTAGCATAAACAATTTTTTTTTTATCAAATTATTGAAGGATGTGAGTCTTCTCTAAAACCATATCTCTCTAGAAGTTATGGAATGTTAGCTTCAATATACTCGCCAAGGTGCATTTGCCAGCTTAGCCATTCTTCGCGGATTAGCTCTTCAAGCAAAAGGTTCAGTCTGAAGGCCAAAGAAAGGAACAAGCAAGGACAGTAAAATGCAACAATTACAATTGGTGCAGTATGAGGCACTGACGACAAAAAAGCATGTAGCAGGAGAAGAGCGTGACGTGGTGAGGGAGTGGCAAGGGTCTGTGTGGTGTGGTCGGTGTCATGTGGCATCCGCTGTGAGCCGGACACCGATGCCCCGAGAGACGCTTCGTGTGCTGAGGATATGCGGTGGACCTAATCATTCTGGAAAATATCACCTTAGTTTGAAAAAAAAAAAAAAAGAAGCTAGCCCTTGAATAACTATACGGTTGCATCTCAATCTCATCCACGTGAAAAAATTACATAGGATTGTTTGGCAGAGAGAGAGAGAGAGAGAGAGAGAGAATGGAGGTGAAGGTAAGAAAAACATGTGGGGGGAAGGGAGGGGGTGGTGGAGGGGAAGCGGAAGAAGGCAGGCCTATGACACATACCAGAGCAGTTTAGCTTTAGCCAATGACAGCTGCCATGAAAAAAAAAAAAAAAAAAAAAAAATTCCAATATAATTTTTGTTTGAAAACCGCTCCATCAAGTACAGAGCCGACTATACGTACATGTACATACTCGTACAGTACAGGATTTTTTAACAATAAGTAATCCAGTCTGTGAACTTTTAGGTCTATTCATCTTGTATATTCAATACTATAGGTGACAGTTGAGAATTGAACATCAGTTATACACTCAGCTTTGTGACTGGTCCTTAAATCACACACACACACACACACACACACACACACACACACACACGCGCGCGCGCGCGCGACAGTTAACTTCGTGATTAATGTATCTAGTAGATCATCAGATGCAAACACCATACACCTTCACACCACCATCACACACAACACCACAACTCATTACATTTAGCACCCTAACCTGCACCCGCCAAACCCATCCCCTCCCAGCCAGCCCATCCATCCACTATCCAGCCCTAGCCAAGGTAGCAGTTTTTTTCTATCCTATTTAGAGCAAATTCGAGTGTTGTGCAGGTGTCTCCCAGTGATTAAAATACACGTTGGGTTGAAATAGATGGAGGAGGTGGAGGTGAGCGAAAGGGTAGATGGAACCAGTTAAGAAAATTGAGAATATATATATATATATATATATATATATATATATATATATATATATCTATATATATATATATATATATATATATATATATCCTGAATGGATGAGAGAACAAAAATAGAAGCAAAAATGAAGTGGGGATGGGGGAAGCTGACATGAAGAACGAGTTTTAACCAATGATATTCACTATTAAGCTAACGTATCACTCTAGGTAAAAGTATGAGTATATAGAATTATAGGAAGGCTGCTCCATCAAAAGAGGCGTTGTCTGTACACTACATTGAAAGAGAAAGAAAGCACTAATACATCGCTCAAAAAACTTACAACACAACAGTTGCCACAGACGCACCAAAAACTCAACAACGAGCATGTTAACATTGGCATTATCTTTTTTTTTTTTTTTTTTTTATCAATTAGGTCAATCCTCGACCTTTGTAACTTCTGACATATCATTTGTATTGTACTAGATACCAGGTTACACAGCTCAAGGTCGAGGTTTCGCATCCTTCATGTTGTCATTGTTCTTTTTTTATCCTCCGAGTCTTAAAATCAGAGAAATCAAGGCCATACAGAGCACAGCAAGACATGTATAATCTCAGCACATCGCTACCTACCCATGTAAGGGCGGAAAATACCTACGGGAAGTGCTTTACTATTGTTGTTACTGTTGTTGTAGTTATTATAATTGTCACTACTACTACTACTACTACTACTACTGCTGCTACACGTTTTATTAGATTCGTCCAGCAATTTCATATATTTGAGGAGTAAGGTATTTCGTTAACGTGTAACAAAGTAGACAAATACACGTAGTACCATTATGAAACATATACATGCAATATCCACTGATTTTGAAACCGAATTCCTCCTGCTGAACAGTGATTTATCTCACTCGAGTGTCTGTAATGATAAACAAACACTCGGCGACCTGGTGCATGCGTGACGTCAAGAGAAATCTACGAGTATGATCAGACGCCCGGATATTTACCAAGAATTTGGGATGGAGGTGAGTTAGCATGTTGATAAGCTGATAAGTTGGAACTACTAGCGATCAACCGTGCCTTCCAAGCAGAGAAAAATATAGTTCCACGGTTTGCCAAGTGTATTGTACACACTGTTGCACCTCATTACAGTTGGGAGAGGCTCATGGTCTCCGGATACACCTCGTGTTTGTGTGTGTGTGTGTGTGTGTGTGTATGCAAAAGTGTGAGGACGAGACAACGAAAAATATTTATCTTTAAAGATAAAAGAACTCTCTCTCTCTCTCTCTCTCTCTCTCTCTCTCTCTCTCTCTCTCTCTCTCTCTCTCTCTCTCTCTCTCTCTCTCTGTGTGTGTGTGTGTGTGTGTGTGTGTGTGTGTGTGTGTGTCATACGTCGTGTCGTGCAATAACAGTACTTAGTTTAAGCAATACTTTGAGATTTGTGGCTCTTGATATTACTCCTTTTCTGACATAAATCCTTACTTTCCGTTCCTGTACCTTTGGAGCTGTAAGCCACCCATACTTTAGTTTTGTATATATTGCTGTATGACAAATTGCAGAATAATATATATCTGTATACTAATGTATTTATTGTCAGAGCGTTACACGTCTTTCATTCTAACTCCCAAGGAGCTTCACTGCCTGGCCACAACAGCTGCTTCTTCCAAAAAACTGACCCGCCAGGTACTAGTATAGCCAAGTCAGGGTCAGTAGTGCATGTGCAACACTGACTCAAACAGTGGATTTCTTTAAAAGCGGAGATCACTCTCTCCTTTATCTCCCCTTCAACACAACCACTTAACGACCATTCACCAACACCTACTGCAATGATGGAAGCTTATTTTCCTCTTTTTTAAAGTTAAACACCGAGAGCCACAAATACATAAATAGATAAATAAATAAATTAAGTAATTAATAGATAAATAAGTACATAAAGAGAGAGAGAGAGAGAGAGAGAGAGAGAGAGAGAGAGAGAGAGAGAGAGAGAGAGAGAGAGAGAGAGAGAGAGAGAGAGAGATGATATGATCAAGATAATGCAGTGTAATTCACTTTTTTTATTCATTTATTTATTTCATTATTGTTATCTATTACTATTATTATTATTATCATTATTATTATTATTATTATTGTTATTATTATTATTATTATTATTATTATTATTATTATTATTATTACTATTATTATTATCATTATCATTATTATTATCATTATTATTATTATTATTATTATTATTATTATTATTATTATTATTAATGTTGTTGTTGTTGTCGTTAATTATTTCAATCATTCATTAATTTATCTATTTGATTTACAAGCACTAGAGCATTTTGATTCATTGCGAAAAAAAAAAATCTGAATTGATTGCGCTGGAAAATCAAAGTGAAATTGCACCACACGTAGGAAAAAAAAATCAATAAACCAGATAAATGAATACATAAGAATGACGATAAGATAAGTAAGCAGATCAATTGATGGATAAACAAGAAAGAAAAATAGCTACACGTGTTGTCTATCAGCTCTTCTCTTCTTCCACACACTTTTTCACTCATAACCCTGCCCTGACGTGTGCAAAGTGGAGGCATTGGTGGCGTTGTATTGGCTGCTGTGGTAAACTGTGGTATAGGACTATAGGCTATAAGTAACGCCCCTTTCTGCCCGCGGGAAATGGGGACGAGTGTGACATCCGGCATACTACGCTTACCTTCCCCCACAGCTTAGGTTCCTTATCGTACTCCCCTCGTGTGTAGGACTCCCTGCTGCTGATCGCTTTGTTTACATCCCTGCGTGTGTAGGAAATGAAGGCAATTAAACTAGATGGAGGAGGGGAAGAAACAGAGCTTTACCAAGACTACTTCTATATCTTTTTTTTTTTTTTTTTTCATGCCTTTGTTGATTATTGTTGTTTTACGATTATCATTATCATTATTATTACTATTATAATTATTATATTATCACGTCATTACTACTCCTACTCCTACGACTACTACTACTACCACCACCACTACTACTACTATCTACTACTACTACTACTACTACTACTACTACTACTAGAACAAGACGAACATTACGACTGCCACCACTGTCTGTTTTTCCCTGTAACATGAGGAACGTGGGCGAGAAAGAGTAAGGTCGCTGTATTCCTTTCTTATTGTAAAAGACAACATAAGCGGTTACAGAAGGGGAATTTGTGTCAAGATGAAGCAAGAAGGCATGTCTTGCTATGGTTCGATCTCCTTTAAAGGAAAATCTAACCCTGTTATTGCCATTGTTGTTGTGTTGTAACCATGTTGTCGATTGCCGGGACTTGAGATATCAGTATATGCCCAAATACATCAACTCCTTGAATCCTTCCACCAACAGGCTGACCTAAATGTTTACTCATATCAGTGGGAATCCCTGTCTCCCTCCACTCCTATCTGTGGATGCACCGTGGATGAGGATCGAGTACCAGGTGTAATGCAGATATGGAGAGCGAATAGAGTATCAACCATCAATAGATGTCAAACAATGCCATTTCTCTTGAAGAATGAACAAAAGCACGCGCGTACAGCGAAAGTAAGCATGAGGAGCTAAAGAAGATTTATTACAACTGAATTTAGGTTGTCGCTGAAGCGCTGGCCCCTCGTAGAACGTGCAGTGCCGCAGCTCAATAACACTATGGAGTGCAAGTCAAGAGCATGATGGAGAACACCTGACCTTGCGAAGCCACCCTCGACCGAGTTAGCGCTAATCCGGGTTATAATGTTAACCCGGATCTGCCCGCCTTGTTGTAGATCTGTGCCCTGAAGGCGTTATGAAGTGTTGTTGTAAATTGTTGTTTAATGTTTTGTTCTATATGATACTTCGCTTCCAACATTAAATTCTATCAGACTGTTCATTACTACTACTACTACTTTCATTATCCCCGTTGTTTGTATGCATGAATTTTTACAGGAATTCCAACAACTTGACGTAATGTCTAATGTCAGGAAAGAAAATCCACAGCAACCGTGAATATGATGAAACACCACATACTGGGAGGCCCCGTCCAGTGTCCCATCAAGGCAGGGAACTACTACTACTCAGTGCTCATTGGGGGTCGTTGGAGAGTCATTGCCCTGAATCTTATAGCTTTGACCAAGTCGTAATCCAGTTTGTACGTGACTTTACATAGATGAGCATGCTTACTTATGTGCTTCTCGGATATATATTACATTTTTATGAAATGGAGGCTCTTTAAAGGGGAACAAATTGACTTGGAACAAGACTAAGCAAATTACTAAACAAACAAAATTCACGCGTCAATTATCACTCTTAAAGTACACGCAGTCAGTAAGAATCAAGTCTCGTGTAGCAATCATGTAAGATTTACCTTCCTACTGTTAATGAGTGCGTAAGACAAAGAGCAAGGAAGTATATTATGATTAGAGGAACAGTAGCTTGGCATAAAAGGCAAAAAAAAAGACAACTGACCTAGTATATGAAGATACAAATCTGAGTGGATTTCTTTTAACCACAACCTGTTCATAAGATAACTTAGCTACCATTATATATATATATATATATATATATATATATATATATATATATATATATATATATATATATATATATATATATATATATATATGGTAGATAGATATAGATAGGTATCCATTAGGTGGTTTCCTTTAGTCCATAAATTCCCATAAAAGCCCACTTCGTATAAATAAATTAATTAATTAAAGAATTAATAAATAGCAATTGGTAATTAAATATCATCTAATTTTGCAAAATGTCTGATGATACTGGAAAACTTGTCACACTTAGCACTTCTACAAATTCATCCTATTTGTATATTTCTGCACAAGTTAAAGTAGTAAGGATTGAGCTTCATGAAACAACTGGTTTTTTATTTTCTTTATTTCAATATTTGCCTACCATTCTTACTTAAAATGTAATTAGAACCTAAATCTATCTTAAAATATAAATATACATTATAAAGTTTATTGGAGATATATGTACTGTATGTGCCTTTGAAATTATGATCAGAATTATGAGATGTTCAACACAGCTACACAATTATTGTGTAAGAAAATTATGGGAAAACAATGAATACCAACATACAATATGAATACCATCTATAAGTATACCCAAACACAAAATGAAAAGTTCTTGCTTTTATAAATGACAAAATATTCTGTAAAGAAAGTAAATATCATAATATAGCATACCATAGTACTGCACAATACCCCCAAACCACCCAAAGGCCCACCTATTTATGCAAATTCATGTTAACCACATTGTGACAAAACATCTGCAAAATTAAGAGCATTGTAAGGAACATGCTACCCACTGAACAAATACATGTTGAGATACACCTTCACAATTACCACATATGGCACAGGAAAAGTGCAAAAATAAAGGACCACACAGAAGCAAACAGACTGCAAGACTATAGAGATATAAAGTGATCTGCTTGCTTCTGTGACACCTGATAACTCTGTGTACACCAAAGAGATGGACCCACTTGTGCGGTGCTGAGGACAACGCCTTAACGCTTTGACTTCTTTTTCTGCTTGCGTCGTTGCTCTTCCTCCTCTTCCTCGTAACTTGGGGAGTAGAGAGGGGAGGTGGGACTGTAGCCAGGTGTGGTGGGACTGTAGGTGGGGCTGGTTGGGGAATACTTTGGACTGCTGGGGCTGTATGTTGGGGAGGTAGGGGAGTATTTGGGACTTGATGGACTGTACTGAGGGCTGGACGGACTGTAGGTTGGGGATGTCGGGGAATACTTGGGGGAAGAAGGAGAGTAATTGGGAGAGGTCGGGGAATATTTTGGTGAGGACGGGGAGTATGATGGTGAGGTTGGGGAATAAGTAGGACTGGTCGGGGAGTATTTGGGTGAGGTGGGGGAGTAAGATGGTGATCCTGGTGAATAAGTAGGGCTTGTGGGGGAGTAGTTGGGGCTGGTGGGAGAGTACTTGGGAGAAGATGGGGAGTAAGATGGGGAGGCAGGGGAATACTGAGGAGACGTGGGTGAATATGAAGGACTGGTTGGGGAGTAAGAAGGACTTGTTGGGGAGTAACCTGGTGATGATGGGGAGTAGTTTGGGGCATAGCTGGGTGAAGTTGGGGAATATGAGGGGCTGGTTGGTGAATAGGAAGGTGATGTTGGGGAGTAGGATGGTGATGTCGGGGAATAGGATGGGGAAGTGGGGCTGTAGCTGGGGGAGGTTGGTGAATAAGAAGGACTGGTAGGAGAGTAAGAAGGTGAGGTTGGTGAATAAGATGGAGATGTGGGAGAATATGAAGGTGAGGTGGGGCTGTAGGAGGGTGAGGTTGGTGAGTAGGAAGGAGAGGTTGGCGAGTAAGAGGGGGATGTGGGACTGTATGATGGGGAAGTGGGTGAATAAGAAGGACTGGTAGGGGAATACTGTGGGGATGTTGGGGAGTACTGAGGACTGGTGGGACTGTAGGTTGGTGATGTTGGAGAGTATCCAGGAGAGGCTGGTGTCATGGTAGGGGAGGTAGGTTGGTAGGCAGGTGAAGAAGGTGAATATGAAGGAGATAGAGGGGCAGGACTTGGATAGTAAGGACTAACACCTCCAGGTGATCCAGGACTGCCAGGCTGAGGAGACCAGGCAGGTGAATAACCCGGTGACAGTCCTGTGGTTTCACTGGCAGCGGCAGGGGAGAAGGATGGTCCACCGGGGGTCATGCCGCTACCAACGCCAGGCGTCCAGGCACCATATGGTGACATGGAAGGTGTGGCACCTGAGGCCCAAGGGGTCTGGGCAGGGGTCATGCCAGATGGTGGGGATGCAGCACCAAAGATGCCACCACCCATCATCATGCCAGACCCAGGCATAGGGATCTCCATACCCAACTTGCACTTGGCATCATCCAGCACCAAATCAAATGAACCAGTACCAATCTTTGGCAGCTGTCCAAGCATAATGTTTTCAGACACACCTCTGATGGGATCCACCTCAGCACAGGAGGCAGCCTCCATCAACACATCTACAGACTCTTCAAAGGAACACTTCATGAGAGCTCCCGTGTCCTGCCTATTGATGCCGTGACGGGTGATGGCCATAAGATGACCCTTGCTGGTCATCACGTCACACAGCAGGGCAAGGTGTCGGTAGTTCACGTACAGACCGTAGAACATCAGCACAGCATTCATTTCCTTCTCAATACATTTCCTGACAGCCTCAATTCCCAGTACTTCAAACACTTCCAGGATGTCATTGGATGTGGTTCGCACTGGGTCGACATCCCGTTCTGAAAGGACCTTCATGAGGGCAGTGCCGTCAGTTTCCAGCAACCACTCAGCAATGGCTTTAAATTCTCCCTGGTCATTAATGATGATACGTTTCTTCTCATCAGTCTGTGGCAAGTGCATGTACACTTTGGTGATGGCTTCAATACCCTGCAGGGTCAGGTCATTCAACATGTTGGCCTCAATACATCGCAGGAAGGTGTCATCCTCCATCTTGTCCACCTGTGACAAATGATAATGCAGAATTAACAATCATACAACCAAGATTTGTATACAGTGGTGCCTCACCATACATCCACATACTCACATTTACACCAAACAGGACAAATATCAGACAAATTTTTCCACAATAAATAAAGAAAAAATTATCAATCAATTCCCATGAAAAAGTCCTACCATTATTGGCATATTGAACAGTATATTGATGGGAAGCATAAAATAATCTAAACGCTGCTTAATATTAAAATACCTATACATATTTTTGATGGAATTTGAGATACAGATATATATTCACTTCATATTAAAGGAGAGAGAGAGAGAGAGAGAGAGAGAGAGAGAGAGAGAGAGAGAGAGAGAGAGAGAGAGATATTATGCATTTAAACAAATTTAAGCAATGTAGCAGTATAACAGAACAAAATACAAGCAATGACAATAATAAAAGTACCCTACATGATAATGATAATAAAATAGATTGTGGTTAAGGCAAAACAAAGAACACAAAAATAAAATACAAATTGAACATATATCTAGTCAAAATTATTACCAAAATATCACTGTACTTGCTACAATCCACAGAAAAAAACATAACAACAACAATGATAATAATAATAATAATAATAATAATAATAATAATAATAATAATAATAATAATAATAATAATAATAATGGTAGAGGCAAAATTGAAACATCAAAATAGGGAGAGGAAGGGAGGTCACCTTTAAATTGACCTGGACAAAATCCTCACCTGTTCCTCAGCATCATCTCCCAGCTTGTCATCACCCACAATGATACGAATTCGAAGCACAAGTTTCTCTGCATTGTCGTCATTAAAGATACAGTTCAAGTCATCACCAAATCCAGAATTGATCTTCTGTGAAATCTGTTCCATGGTCAGTTTCTTGTCTGTAAGAAGAACAGGACTCTTGTTAATATACCACACTAAACTGATTCTCATATCAACAAAGCTACACTGAAAACACAAATTTCATACAAGAAATAGGTACTGATACATATTGCAATGCTTTTAAATTGAATACAGCATTATATTACTAATCAAATATAACCTATAATCATTCCTAAAGAAACAATGTTTATAGCATTACAAAATTTTAGTTATTACTGGACTTGCCATCACACAGTGCAAACTTCTAATTGACCACATCAACTGAAACAAACCTGTCATCTTCTTCCGGTCCAGTTCAATACGGAGGAGCCACGGTGATATCCTGGACACATCAAAGTCAGGCATCTCATAGTACACATTGACAAACTCCTGATCCTCAGTAATGCAAGTGTTCTGAGGATCTGGATCATAGTAGATGGCTGTGTTGGACGTCACCTGCAAGTAATGGCGTTTAAGAAAATACCACACTCCAAAGCCTTTCATTTCAATGCTATTAGCCCATTTAGCATTAAAACAAAAAGTTAATTTTTGCGTCTGGATGCTTTTATTTTTCATTTTGGGAATGAAAACAAAATTAAACCCATATATGGGGTTAAAGATGCCCAGAAGTTAGTTACATTTAATTTAATAAATCTGTGTTCTGTACACCATCATCCTCATCACCTTCACCATCATCATCAACAATATTGAGATTGGGGAGAATTATTTCCTCCTGCATTGCCACTTGCCCTTCCTCATACTGAGAATATTCAGTCACACTTTCAGTTTCTTGCAAGGCCTATAAATCTAATCACCATTTCAATCTGATGAGGATAGTGATGCCTATTGTTTATAAGCAAAGACAATATTCTATGCCCTTTCTAGTTTAGTATATATTTACCTTGCGCAGAGTGGTATGTTCAAGACGGCAGAGCACATTCTTGGCTTTCTCAGCATCCCTGGCTGAGGCACCCACCAAGAATACAGTGAGGGAAGGAGCTTTGGGCTTCTTACTAATGTTGATGATTTCCTTCAGCCTGGGCACACCAAGTGTTACGTTCTTGGATGACACACCAGCAAAATGGAAAGTGTTCAGTGTCATCTGAGTGGCTGGTTCACCAAGAGACTGGGCAGCCAAGGCACCCACCATTTCTCCAGGAGCAGCCTGAAAGAAATGTGAGAATGTTACAACGCTGTGATTATTACAATATTCGTTCCATTAAGTACAGTTTTCAATTACAAAACTCCTGATTCCTAATAATTGCTAACATTCTCCATTATCACATGTAAGCTACAGATAGATATCAATATAGTCTAAAAGAGGGAATATAGGAGGGAGGAACACTTGACCTGCTAGTTCCTGAAAACCTAGCCTTGTGTATATAGACAGACAATGAGAATTGAAATTTATTAAACTTACCCAAATCAAAATTTCTCTATTTTCACCAATTTTGCTCCTAAAGAGGTCAACAAAATGGGACAACTGATGACACTAAGAAGGACTAAGAACGTAAAATCAATTACAACCAAGTTTACTGATTCTCCTTAAAGCAGAATAGATAATATTGTTATAAAGACATAACACTAAGGTGAGAAAAATATCAATAAAAACTATAATTCCTACAGACAAACTAGGAGTCATATCAAAACCATCAGTCTTCCCCTTCCCTTTCAAAAATCAGGAACACATTACTTACAATTGCTTGATGGAATCTTGTTTCAATTTCACCAACAAGCCAGTTAAAGGACTCTGTGGTAAGCTTGTAATCTTCTGCAACCTTCTTGGTGCACAAAGTTGATCGTACTAAACACTGGAAACAGAATGTAGCATTTTCGTTGGCCTGTAAACTGATCCTATCTTCTCCAGTCACAATGTTGCACTTGGCCAACATGTCCCTCACTCCCTCCACCACCCTCACAGGAGATAAGTCTGTGGGTGTGCGTTTGTTGATGTGGAAGATCTTCTGCACATTCCAAATCATTCGTTCCAAGTTGCAAGGAAGCACCACCTGTTGAGTAACATCAAAACCATTACTGGATAGATAAATACTTTAAAAACAACAAGATTCAATATATACAGATCAAAATGTCACCCAAGGCTGGTAGATATAGCAGTTTTCAGAAGCTATTCTTCTGTAACTCCATAGTTCTTATAATCACTTACTTTTGTGTCTCCTTTGGTGAAAACTTGTCGAAGCCCAATTCTATCCTCTTGAAGCTTCTGCCATTCCCCTTCCAAAATGCTGATGGCTTCTGGTGATCCAATCAGTTCTCTCACCACATCTTCATTGAACAGCCTGCGGAGGTACCTTTCATTTGTGACGTCAAAGCGGTAGTTCTCCTCAAACCGCCGATTAGACTGCTTGACAGTGGGCATCTTCTGGAACTCCACATACTCCCCAGCCAGACCATCCTCTCCATACCTCAGCTGAATCACCTGACTCACGCTGTTCCTCACAGTCCCATCGTAGTTCACCATTACGCTCTCCATAGCCTTGATCAGTCTTCGCTGGATGTAACCTGTTTCTGCAGTCTTTACAGCAGTATCAATGAGACCCTCACGACCTCCCATGGCATGGAAGTAGAACTCTGAGGGCGTCAGTCCGGCAAGGTAAGAGTTTTCTACGAAGCCCCTGGACTCGGGACCGTAATCATCCTTAATGAAGTGAGGGAGAGTCCTTTTCCTGAAGCCAAAGGGAATACGTTTACCTTCTACATTCTGTTGTCCCACACAGGCAATAACCTGAGAGATATTAATGTTGGATCCCTTTGACCCTGACACCACCATAGCTTTCAAGTTGTTGTACTCAGTCAGTGACTTCTTGGCAGATCCACCAGTCTTGTCTCGAGCGTCATTCAATATGCGGTTCACCTGGTTCTCGAAGGTCTGCCTCAAGGTGTTACCTGGCGTAGGCTCCAGCTCATCATTGTGAGCCTTGTGGATCACCTCTATCACGTCTTCCTTGGCCTTGCGAATGGTCTCCTGGATAACCTTGTAAGTAGCAGGATCAGAAATGGTGTCACCAATACCAATGCTCATGCCTTCCAATAGCAGCCAGTTATTGACGACAGTCTGAATGTTGCCATAGAATCTGCCAGCAATTTCATGTCCCAATTCCATCCAAGCAACGTGCAACATGGATCCAGATGAAGCTCCAAGGGTCCTCTTGCATAAGATGCCCATGATCAGCTCACCATGCTCTACAAGCACCTGTAAGAACCATACACTTAGTACAGGATATATATTTGGGATAACAAATATAAATTCACGTAAAATTATACTAGATACAAGGGTTTTCAGGTTGAGAATTTACTCTATTTTCACAGAGCAATACTTCTGTGCGTCCAAGAAGAGAAAATAACAAATGCAAATAAAACAATTATATTTATCATTGTTATAAAAAATCTGAATGAGAAATACAAAGATTATGGAAATAAAACTCACATAGCTAATACAGATCCAGATTAGAATATTTGAGTGTGTCATATAAATATTATAGTTTTAAATAAAAATAACCAATGTAACAAATTTCTGTATTTCCCCTTAAATCTAAGTGAATTTCATAACAGTGGATAAATTCATATAGGTAAATGAATGAACGCATTACAGCTAATAATATAAAAATCAACATCACAGCATCACATCTCACCTTTGTGTCACCGGGAGATATCCACTCATAAGGGCCATCATCTTCATCATCAGGATGAGTGGAGTGAGTTTTGACGAGGTTAAGATTTCCAGGAATGATAAGAGAGAAGAGTTGCTTTCCTGTCCACAAAGGCTTGGGTTTGAGGATGGCTGGTTGAGGCATACGGCCATCCCAGATGGGCAGGAACATCAGCAAGTTCATCATCTCAGACTATAAATTGTTCAGAAAAAGGAATTTCCATTAAGAACCAGATGATACTGTATCTCTAATTATTACAATATACAAAATACTGGTAGTGCACATTCTAGAATAACACAAAGGTTATGCTATGTTAGAAGTTGCTAAAATCGACTATTAACTAACAAAGACAGAAAGATGAATACAGTACTAACCTTTTCCAAGAACACATCCCTCTTCGTCATTTTTCTGACAGCAGTGAGAGTGTCCTGCACAATACCCATGACTGGCTTGTTGGCCTGAGGAGTGATGATCATGCGAGGTGTTACGTGAAGGTTCTCAATTTCTGCCCTGGTCTCCATGCTCTGTGGCACGTGAAGGTTCATTTCGTCTCCATCAAAGTCAGCATTGTAGGGTGATGTTACAGACAGGTTCATGCGGAATGTTGACCACGGCAGAACCTGAAAAGCCAATGTTAATCGTCACTACCAAAAGGGAGTGGTGTGAAGCTTACAGTTTGTCAATTCTTTTACGACCAGCGTATATTCACCAAAATTCCAGTGTTTAGTTTCACTGATCCACATAATAGGATGAAGAACCACTCCTGCAATAATTCTTAAAATGTATACCAATGAAAGGTAGCAGTGGCAGTGGCAGTGGCAGGCTGCAGCACAATGACAGCACAGCAATAAATGGATTCAGTAGTGAAGTTTATATTTTCTACTTGGCAAATACCTCACCTTAACTCTGTGGCCCATCATGGACATTTTATGCAGCGTGGGTTGACGGTTGAAAATGACAAGGTCTCCGTCAGTGATGTGTCGCTCCACTTTGTACCCACACTGCAGGTGAAGGTCTGATGGCTTGGGGTGATAACGCAGGTCAATCCGTGCCCCGTTGTCACGCACAATGTACTTGGCACCAGGATACTGGTTGTTACCTCGTTTTACTAATTCCATCATTCTGGAGTGAACAGCACAGGTGGCATGTAAATGTTGAAAATCCATGAGCAACTGATGCATCCTATCCTAAAAAAGATCTAACCCACCTTTACATTAGTGTACTCCATTAAAAATACCCTTTATCCCATTAAAAGTATTGTTAAGTGAAGAAAACCTCCATGTACATGTATATACAAACACTATTTAATATTTCATAAAAGGAAGTAAAAATAATGCTCAATGTGGCATGGCCACTTGTTTCACCTTTTCAACTCATCAGAATTACCTCTTTGTCTGTCAATGCTTCACTATCACTACAATCCCTAGTCTTCTCTCTCTCTCTCTCTTTATTATATATATATATATATATATATATATATATATATATATATATATATATATATATATATATATATATATAGGTATATATATATATAATCAATCCAACATATATTTCATTACTGCAAGTCAATGAGAACTGATGCTACATCTTTCTCTGACACGATTATCAAACAAGACTTACTTTGTCATGTTGAAAGGTGTTACAATCTCTGGGTAGGTAAGATTTTGGGCAATGGACCGTGGCACCCCAACCTGGTCAATGCGCAGGTTAGGATCGGCCGTGATGACAGTACGTGCAGAGAAGTCCACACGCTTCCCCATAAGGTTACCACGGATCCTGCCTTCTTTTCCCTTCAGCCGGGCTTTGATAGCCTTCAAGGGTCTGCCAGACTTCTGCAGTGCTCTTGGCATTCCAGGCATATCATTGTCTGTCAGTGTGGCTACGTGGAACTGCAGCATCTTCAGATTCTCCACAATGATGTGAGCAGCAGCGCCGGCCTGTTCATTACGAATAAGCTCATTGTTAGCCTTGATGATATCGGCCAGCTTGTGTGTGAGATCGTCCTGGTTACGGGCAGAGCCGTGCATCACCACAGCTGGACGCACAGGCAGTGGAGGTACTGGCAGAACAGTCAAGATCATCCAGTCTGGACGGGCATACTTGGGATCCATGCCCAGCAGGTAGCACTCCTCATCTGGTGAACAGTACATCAATCATTCTGAATCTCTTTTACAGATGCAATGGATGTAATATTGGCTTGTTACCTATCAGCCAGTTTAATAAATAACTAATATCTTGCTCCCATCACCAACCTAACTTTAATTCAAAATCTGAAGGAGAATATAAACGAATCACCCAAAATTTGAATATAAAAAGGTGAAAAGCCAGGAAAATCAATATTATACAAATAAATCTGTTCAAAAAGTATGTGATCCTATCTTTCTTGAAAACTATTTGGAGTTCATGGGAAGAAAAATGTAAAAAAAAACAGCAAGATACTGTACCTTACTACTACTAACAACCCATTCTATGATTTAAATATGTGCAAAGCAATTATAAGATTTATAACCATGTTGCTTTTTCGTGAGCAACAAATTTGTCTTGACACCACAAAGTCCATGCTGGAGTGGGTAAATGATTAAACAACTCTGACTGCCTGCACGCTGTGTCACTAATGGCTGGCAATAAATTTTTGGATGAAATTTGTTTTTGTGTTTTATCTTGAGAGATAAAGAAAAGAAAAAGCTTTTGAGCAGATCTAGCAAATATAAAAATAAGCTTGAGTTTAATCTTTTCTATGCAAAATTGGTGAAATATTTAATAAAAACCACACACTTATATTAGTAATGAGTTGAGTTAACACAATTAATAACAAAACAAGTCATTAATAAACTGTGTAAGTCAAAGAAACACTCTTGCAATCTCTACATTTTCCCAACTAAAAAATGGATAATGTTTTCTGGCATTATCAAAAAAACATTATCAAACACATATTTAATGACACCATTGGTAAATGTCACTAACCCTACTAATGACACACCATTTGACATGAATACTTATAAAAGAAACTTAACTATGTATTTTTTTCTTTTAAAAACATGAAATTTGGGAGTTCCTGTTTATACCAAGATACTAACACCAATAAACACCAATCCAAAAACCAGCTCCTCACCATTATGACAAAATTTTGCATCAATATATATCTTTTTTTCATTTTCAGCTAAAGAGAATTTACTTTTTAATTACACACAATCCAACTTTCTTCAATCCCTTAGCTTCAACAACTCTGAACTCCTCATCTATATACGTATCAGATTAATCCCATCACAGAGGTTATTACTGAAAACTGAATAACAAACGGCATCATCAATTAAACTAGTTTTAGTAAATGTTAAACTAAAAATATAAAAAGAACAGACAAACAAACAAATAAAAGCAAGTCCAAACCAAATGGGTTTGTGCTCACCCAAAAGAATGAAGAAACTGCTGTGGCACAAACTGCCAAGAAACTTTGGTATAATCTTCAAATAAGGAGAAGGATTATCTACATCACTCATCATTTATATAATTCAAATCCACACTTTTCTCTCCCACAGTTCATATCATAACACTGCCACATTCATACTACATGCACCAAAAAAAGGAAGAAAAACATTAGTAATTTCTTTCTCTAATATATGTGATTTGCTTGCCTCATACCAAGAAACAGTGACATTAACACTTTAAGCAAACATCCATACTGTGCTGAAAGTGACATGCAAGTAATATGAAGTGCTAATGATAATAATAAAGATATTAAAGATTCAATATCACAAATCTCTACACAAGCAATAGTTTTTTTTATTTAATTCATTGATTCAGATTGATTTACATTGCAGATATAACACCACCATAAGCCTAGCACACCATTTGAATTCTAGTACTCATCATTTACTCCTATAACTTCAATTTAAATTATCAAATTCCTGTCAAGATTAAGATGAAAAGTAATTTAACATTTGGAAGCTTAAGACAATGAAACACTGACATAACAACTAACCTGAGATGTGCTTGAAGATTTCAAAGACACGCTCTGCAGTGAGGATCTGCTTACGTTCCTGTGTGTCTTCATTGACGTGCTTCCACTCAGCGATCAGCTCCAGACCCAAACGCTTGATATTTGGCTGGTACCGACCACATCCACCGTGGCCTCCGCCCTTCTTTGCAATTGCAGGGTCCTCACTTTCCTTGTTCACATCTATCTCATCTCCACCCTCACAGATCATCTTCCCCTTACACAGATTGTACACATGCTGCAGACGCTTCCTGGGCTGACCCTTTGACTTGGTCACAATTTCACGAATCTTGGGGTATTGCTGAAGAAGAAAAGTTACAAAATGTGTGTGGTGTACTTCTGTGGATTTTTATACAAACCAAAGCAGGAGAATGTGTCTACTGAGATTCTCCTGCTTCACCTTGCTTTTTGAGGGGGTGAGGGAAGGTCAGGAAAAATGTGCAGACAGACAAATTCAGGATCAAGTGTGTACATTCCTGCCATTGAGATACTGAAGCCTTACTGTGATCATGTGATTATACTAATAGTGGGAATTGGTAGTAATCTTCACTTGGTGCTGTATGAAAGCTTGTCAAGTTTTGTAGAGGGTGGAGTTGAAAACTGTTTACCAATTATGAAATGGTTTACTACTTCATCTGCCAACACTGTATATATATATATGTATAGATTTGCCATTTTCAATCAGTCTGAAGACTACTACTTGGCAAAAATTTTAAAGAATTCATAAAAAGTATATAACATGTGTAATCTATATGAAGACTTACAGCATTGAAGAGCAATTTGCTGCAGTAAAAGCACACACATCTCAAGATCTTCATGGTTTTGGTAAGAAAACCAACATGGAACACAGGTTTGGCAAGGTCCAGATGACCAAAGTGCCCCGGGCAGTCAGTCATGTTGCCAGCACACGTGGTGCAGCGAGTGTTCCGGTCAATGCATCCCTGTCGGGGATCCATCAACCCTCCCAGCTTAGGTCGGCCATTCTCGTATACTTCAGAGTATTTGATTCCTCCTTCTGTGGCAGACATTCGTCTCTGAAACACAAAATTACATTATGGGCATTTACACAAGTTAGGGATAAGTTACATCATTAGCAAATTTACTGATGAACATTATTAACCCAAGCCAGCTAACTTCAGCCAAACCATCTTTCCTCATGAAGGTGACATGAGTTATACATTTGGTTACTTGTAGGTAAATAGCAATATTTACAATGAAGTGGTCACAAACTAACAAATATCACTCACGATCTCATCCGGACTGAGGATACCAAACTGCACCCTACGGGCCATCCGCAGTGGTGCTTTGCTCTCCATCGCTGCCATTATGGTGTTGGCAGGTCAATGCTTCACGAATAGTATATACGGTATCTGAAATTATAAAAAAAACATAACTAAGACTCTAGACTGCAAGGAAAAATATCAAAGTGAACAAATAAAATTTATGCCATTCTCTAAGTAACTATCCTTAGTTTCATGTAGTCATTTACAATGTTGTATTTGTAATGACTTCTACATCTTAATAACAAAAGTTATGAAAATTTGCCCAATACAAAAAAATTAATGCTAGTTGGTCACTCTTGGCCGATTCCACCATTAACTCCTCCCTCCTCGATTAGGTAAAGTTGCTCAGCAGGTTAAGTTAAATTAGGCCAAACACAGTAGAGGAAATTAAGTTAAGTTACAATACATAAAGCATGGTAGTGACCCTTTTTTTCCAACAACACATTTATTTTCTCGACCAATACCCATTTTGACTTGTGGGGAGGCCATTTTAACTAGTAAGCCTGGACTCATTTCCCTCCAAACAAGAGTCCCGGGCCTCTGCTTATATCTTATGCATTTTATGAGGGACAAACAATCCTCAGCAGCCCCTCAAAGAAAGGAGTAGTTGCAAATAAAGGGACACCAATTGTTGCAATCTGGTCTGGACAAGCTGCGGTAGACTGTGCCAAACATGTACCGCCACATCTCGAGTCTATGCTGCACCTGCCACACTAAATACGTAGGATAAGGACACCACAACTGACACAAGCCATTACCCAACAGGGGGAGTGAAGCAAACACTCCAAGTAACAAGTAAATATTCCAGGTTCAACCCGCCAAATCCTTCAGTGGTCACCTGCATCATGTAATCCACCACTTCCCACCTTCATATAAACCGAATTTCACATCCTGTTGTTGCTGGAGTAGCTCTAGTGGTCACATACAAGTCTATGGTTCTCAAAATGAGAGGATAGAGGAGCATAAATCGTAAATCCGTGAGCCACTGACCTACCAAGATGTCTTCAGCGGCAGCCTTGAGGCCGCACTGACAACAACGTAAAAAGTGCCGCGCGACATGCGCACACTTACTCTCAAAAGTGTAATATACTTTTCTAGAGAAGCAAATTATACTTTGAATATGTTTGATCATTCACTTTGATTATCTGAAATCTTTTTGTACACATTACACATTTAATAAAACGTTTTGACGAGTCAAACACTTATGTCTGCTGGCCTAGTAAAAGTTGCAAAATGTGTGACAACTCTCATACTATCTTTGTTATATATTTCATTTCTATTTTTTTCTCTCTCATTTGATCGTTATCTTATAAAATATGGTTTACTAGTGACGCAATACTTAGCACAGTAACTTACAACTATCACCACCATGAACAATACAAGTATCCCGAAGAATGTTTCATAGTGTAGTACTTTGACATTTACCTCTATCTATTGATAATGATAGATATTTAACATTTGAGAATCGGTCATCATTATGCACAAGCCTACAGTTATGAGGGCTAAAATATATCCACTAAATTTTCTTTCCAAATGAGCTCTTCAATGAACAATAGATTTTGTCAGTTTGATAGTAACGCATTACCTAAATGAACTTGGATTTTTTCTTCAGATGGTAATGTAATGCTAAGTTTCGTTAATACACACTCCTGTACAACAAGGAACATGGATGGGACTCCACCGGCAAGGGCTGCTGACCATGTCACGGCCGTGGCCATGGCCTACCTAGCCTTTTATCTGGCCCTGGGATTTATAACACGTTAACTAAGTATAATAAACCGAGATTATATCAAAACAGACGTTTCACAATAGTAAAAATTAAACAAATTTTCT
>CM035190.1:17187573-17215073 GCA_020233015.1 Callinectes sapidus
ACTCATGAATGTAACGAGACTGCCATTGCACTGAACACTGCTGGTAATAACATGAATGAAGGCGACGCTCCACGATTACGATTAATGGTTAGAATGATGATGATGACAATAATAATAATAATAATAATAATAATAATAATAATAATAATAATAATAATAATAATAAATCATAATAATAATAATAATAATAATAATAATAATAATAATAATAATAATAATATCAATGAGCAAAGAAACCTAAATGTGTGCAACTAGAGTGTTAATAATAGAAGGCAAACAAAAGTTAGGATAGTGGTGGCTGGGCAGGTGGGCGGGACTCTGCAGGTGGGTGTGATGGGAGGGGGAGAGATGGTAAGGTAGGTGCGGGATAGGGGGAGACCGCGGCGAGGGTGAAGCTGGCCGCCCACTTCCTGGCCCGGGGGAGCTGAGAGGTGGGCGGCGACAGGCCAGCGACCTGCTTTGTCCTAAACTCTTGAACGTGGCGGCTTCTGCAGTGACTTTTCCTGTGGTTTACACTTACCCCCTTTACGACAGTCACGATCACAGCTTAGCTAAGACCTGTGGTGTAGGTAATGGATTAGAATAATCTTCAGCCCACGCCCTGGGAAGACATGCTGGAGTCAAGGAAGATCTCGAGGAAGGATGGCATACCAGCTAAGGAAATGAGGAAATCCCTTGTGCGGTGACCACGTTTCTTTGCCAACACGTGGCCTTCCCAGCTCCTCCCACAAGGCCCGCCACCACCACAACGGGCTGCTACCCGCCACGCTGCCTGCCGCGCCCCCTCCTTGCCACACAGCATCGTCCCTCGCATCCTGTCTTACCTCGTGCTTTATCTATGTAGCCATACAACCAGGAGTCTAATGCAGTATACACCAGTTTATCATGATAAGATGGAAGTGGTAAAGTTCTGCTGATCATAGTGTTCGAGATTGTTTACGTCCTTGATGCATCTGAAAGAGTTGGGTGACCAACATTTGTGCTGTGAATTTTTTCTGTGCTACAAAGCTACATCACTACGAAATTGCACGTATAATATATTTTTTTATATGTAGAAAAGAAGAAAAGAGAACAAAGTAACAGTCGGTGAAGTGAGGCCCACATGGTGCGCCACAGCAACCATCAGCTGATGCCGCCGAGCGGAGAAGCGTACTGGCAGCACCAGTGAGTCCCAGCACGTGAAGGCGCAGTTTAGCGTTGCTCGTGGCTGGGGAGAGACGCGTTCGTCCCCGGTGTCCTTGCGTGTGTCCTCTAGCTGTGTGGTTATTTTTGATAATTATTTGACTTGTGCATTACTGGTGATCACAATGGCGAGTTTAACTCTTGAAGAGGACCTTAATGCGGCAGCATGCTTAGTAGCTATGAAGGGTGGGGGTAGGGTAAGTCCATGGGCGGCTCCCGACACCCACAGTCAGCGCCCACGTCTTCATGTAAAAACTAATCTGCCGTTGCAGCGAACGTACCACGACCCACCACCCACACATACACCCGCCCCAAGCCCTGAACACTCCCCATCAGTGGAATACACTCACCCTCCTCCACTGTCTCCTGCCCACCATATGTACCAGCCACCTACGCCGCCTACGCCCCCCTCTCCACCGACGCCCACTCTGGAGGACCACTCGTACTGCCCTCCTTCAGAAACAGACCAGAGTGTGTACCTGATCGCAAGCATTCTCGCAGACTTGAAGCGCGTGCAGCAAGTGCGGGAGGAGCCCCAGCCCCCCTCCAGGGAGCCGGAGGTACAGGAAGCGCCCTTGGACTACAGTAAGAGGGTCGAATCAGAGGCGCCAGGAAGAGAGGAAGATTCTACCCCAAACCCGCGCAGTGTTGGTGGGCGGCGTGGGCGTGGCCGCTCCAGCCACCTCAAAGCAGAAGACAAACGCGCCCACCCTTGCACCTTCCCCGGCTGTGATAAAATCTACGGCAAATCGTCACACCTGAAAGCACACCTGAGGACACACACAGGTTAGTAATGTCTCCATCAATCTCCCGGCCCTGAGCACGAGGCCGCAATGCTAAGTCTAAAGTTTGTCATTGAGAAGATAGCTTGGCGGGAGAGCGGCAGGGTCCTGACCTCGAGGCCGCGACGCACTCGGTGAGGCGCCGACACAACGAAATTTCTATGATGGTGCAGGTTTTATAATATATTTTTTGTTCGGTGATTAAGGGAGAGGGTGGTGCCGACGGGGCGTTGGTCGGCAGCTGTGCGGGCGAGGGGCGGGTGAAAGCTGGCAGCTGCACTGCACAACCTGCCTTCCTCATGGGCTTGCCGTCTACCTGCCACCTTACTCAGGGAACTTTTGTGTGGTGCGCATCCTGCCCGTGGGAACTGTGGGGTCTCCATTGCTATTGTCACCCTATATAGATTCTTTAATGGATTCCTTCTGTAGCATATCAAACTTACATCATTCCTTCCTCAGTTCGTGGATGTACAAGGCGCAGCGTGAGATAAAAGTTTACTGTGTGAAAGCTCGTGATTTTCAGCCAACGCTTAGGTAACGTTACTAAGAGGGGAAGAGGTGTGGGCGTGGCTGGATGGGGTCGCGGCCACACCCACTACCTGACGCAGCACTCCGTCGCTAGTCAATATTGAAGTTCTTGGTGAGGGCCTACGCCAGGGTCACCTTCCCTCCTCTTCTCCACACAGGGGCAGCTTCCCTCCCTGTTGAGGATAGATGTCGCCTTAGAATCAATAGTGTTGCAGAGAATATGGTGAAGGTGGGTGGGGAGGTGGTGACTACCTCCTTGTTGACACAGTGGCCATACACCCACTCCTTGTCCCCCTCCTCCCCTTCTCTGGCCTCTGGCCAAGGTTGCTTCCTCCTCTCACTCCTCTAGTTCCTCTTCCCTCGCTGCTGTGCAACCTTTAAGGCCAATTACCTGGCGACGCCCTTCCCGTGTGCTGAAAGTTCCTTCTCGTTGACATACATATTATAGTACATGACGTGAGTGTGCTGGATGGATAGGCTGAAGGGAGTCTCGCGTAGCCACCAGCATATATGTATATTTTTTATTATTGTTTTTAATTATTAGCTTTTTTCCAAGGAGAAAATAATAGAGTGGAGGCCATTGAGGCTGGAGGCGTTAACCTCGAGCAACTAGAACAGTGAACGGCGGGCGGAGCGGGTGTTCCTTTCAGTGGAGAGGATGTCAGGGTGATGTAGATGTAGGAGGCAGGGTGTGTCATCTTTCCTCTATGATATTAGTTTTTACAACATTCACTGGTTGCCTGTTATCACAGGCAAGCTCAGTCATGGTGTAGGGATGGGGTGAGGACCGGGACTCAAAGGCCCACGTGGCCGGGGAGAGGACCCGAGCGTCCGCGGAGGCCGACTAGCTAGAGCTGGGCGGGGCAGCCCCCAAAACTGGTCGATGGTGATGCCCTTCACCTTTGGCAGAGGGGCAGCGGACGGCTCCGCACTGTCCACCGGCGAGGCACATGATTACCTCAGGTGTGCTGTGTCTGGGCCAGTGAAGGTGGGCGCGGCGCCAACCATACGTACGCTGGAGGTAGGTAGGCAGGTGGTCACGGGGGCGGTGGTATTGATCACCGCCACAGGTGGCCGTGACCGTAAATCCTCGAGGATGGTCGTGCTTGGAGGGCTGGTTGGGCGCCCCACCCACTTTTCCGCCCTGGGAAATAGTTGAGCGTCGCGTGGTTTCTCGGGAGAGCGTGGTGGTCTGGGAATCCGGGAGGGGGCTGGGGTTACTTCAGCTGTGCGGGCGTATCTAGGGGGATGGCGAGCCGAGGACACGCGTACACAGAGGCGCTGGGATGAGGCTGAACTGTGATCGGCGCACAGCTGGCAGCGTCAAGGTCCAACCTGGATTGCTGACCCACTTAGTCCTCGCCTACGGTGACCTCCTCCCCCATAAGTGATATGCGTGTTGACGAGTTGGTGTCCTCACCATGAAAAAAAGTGCAATAGGTAACCCTGAGGAGCTTTCCGGGTCTCCACGTGGTCACTCCACCGGAGTGAACTGCATCTGGAACTGAGATCGGATTTTGTAGTTCATTCTTGAATATTTCGCGGGAGAGGAGGGCAGAGGCAGAGGCAGCCACGCCCAAACAAACTGTAAGGAAGAGTAAGTTTTTGTCATCCTGAGATTGCGAGGCAGACTTGTGCGAGCGGCGCCCCGCTGAGGCAAGATGTGGGCCAGGGCCTGGTCGGGGTCCCGGCCCTCACCCGCTGCCACCCACTGCCACTACCGCATTACCGGCTCGTGACACGCCCACGCACCACCCTGGAATTGATCAACGGCTGGCCAAGCGTCGACAGGAGTACAGTACATTAGTTTGTACAGTGTTAATGTGACATCAACATACGGGATCTCTCTCTCTCTCTCTCTCTCTCTCTCTCTCTCTCTCTCTCTCTCTCTCTCTCTCTCTCTCTCTCTCTCTCTCTCTCTCTCTCTCTCTTATTTATCGTATCAGTCATAAATGTTGAGTATACTTTGCACCAAAGAATCCTGGGACGTGGTTGGAAAGGTAAAGATTAGAGGAGAGGGGGTGGGGACCGCCTGTCACCCTCACCAGCAGTAACATGATCGCCCAGGGGGGGTAAGTAAAGCTAAACTGCCTGGCCGCCCCCTTGTGGGAGACACAGCACAAAGAGAGGAAGAGAAACTATAGCGGAGGGGAGGGTGGAGGGGCGTGTCTATTCGCTCAGCCCTGGGTTCACGTATATTTAATCTGCGTTGGTGGTATCCGTGTGAGGGCGGCAGGTGGCGTGGTCCCCCTTTCCTCCCCTCTTCCTTCCTCCGGACGCCGATGTTCGTACTAGACTAAACTACACGGACAAAATTTGCTTCTTCCTATCATGTCCCTACTCGTCCATATCCTGCTGCTGCTGCTGCTACTGCTGTTCATGCTGTTCTCTTCCTTGTTGCCCCATCCAGTTCTTGCTTCATTGTCACCACATTTGCAGCATCCTCGTCTTTGTTTATTTCTAGTATTATCCTTCTCCTCTCTCTTTTCCTTCCTTCTTCTTCTTCTTCTTCTTCTTCTTCTTCTTCTTCTTCTTCTTCTTCTTCTTCTTCTTCTTGTTCTTCTTCTTCTTCTTCTTCTTCTTCTTCTTCTTCTTCTTCTTCTTCTTCTTCTTCTTCTTCTTCTTCTTCTTCTTCTTCTTCTTCTTCTTCTTCTTCTTCTTCTGTCCTTAGCAACAAAGAACCCACACTAGTGCTAACCCCAATGACACTGACCTTTCTCCACGCTACTGTAGCAGAGAGAGAGAGAGAGAGAGAGAGAGAGAGAGAGAGAGAGAGAGAGAGAGAGAGAGAAAATTCATTGAAGTCTGGGCGGTCAGCGGAAAGTGGTGTGACGTCATTAGTGTGATGTCACCGTGTTCCCCCAAGCAACCGGTCTAGCGTCATGAGTGCTTTGACGCCGAGCACGCGCAATTCAGAGAAACAATTATAATTTCGTGGAGTTCTCGCTGTTACTTATTAACCACATTACTTTCTTATGTGGCATTTGTTCCTTCGTGTATCGTTGTCTTGGGTTTGTACGTGCTTGATTAGCCTTATCTGTGGTGGGTGGAGTGGAGTGGAGTGGTCTAGTCAGTTTGGTGTGTCAAGGTGATGTCGTATCATTTGTTCTTCATACTTCTCACCGTATGGAAGTGTGAGGGAACAGTAATGGTTTACTTTTCACAATACGGATCGAGATACAAGAACATTAATCTCATGGATCGAAAATCTTTTGTAGTATGATTGTGTTTTACGAGTAAACGTCCCTCACATTAGCAGACATCAACAAAATAGTGTTTTACTCCCGTTGCACGCCACAGGCAAAGCTGAGTTGTGTTGTGTTGTGTAAGCAGCACCAACGCCACAACCCAATCAACGTCTGGTGTCTAGGTGGATCGGCTGCTTGAGTGGTTTGTCGCTTATTTTCCTTTGTCTTTTATATTCTCTTTGTGTGTGTGTGTGTGTGTGTGTGTGTGTGTGTGTGCACGCGCGCGCGCGCTGCGTCAGTCTCGCACCTGCCAGTCTAGGGCGCCTTGGCTCTCCGCCTTTACCCCGATACACTGTCAGTGCTCCCTCATTCCCCTTCCCTCACACCCTTCCTTCCTCTCCCCCTCCTGCTCCTCCTCCTCCAGCCACGAGGTATACTTGGTTACAATTATACCAGAGACCCCAGTTGAGAGGACCCACCTCCCCCTTCTCTTCCCGCTCCACTCCCCGCGCCCCCCCCACCACCACCACCACTGCTACCTCCACCGCTCAACACTTCTCCCAACCATCAGCATTACCACGCACTACCACTACCGCCACCACTGCCGCCGCCGCCGCCAGGCCACTCCTCCCCGACATTACGCAATACAGTCACTGGAGGCCACGATCTCCCAGAGAATATTGCTGGTGTCGCCATCACTCTGCAGTTCTCCTCCCACTCCCCTCCTTCCTCCTACTCACTTCTACATATCCGCCTCCTTCCCTTTCTCTCTCATCTAAGACAAGGCTCTTGGCGAATCCTGTCCTTGAGTGGTCGGTAGGCAACCTTAAGCCCTGCACTCCGCCCATCCCCTCCCCGTAGGTGTGGGTACGGACGGCCTTCTCTACCTGTAATTTGTCGCAGTCAGCATTTTATTCTTTTCTTTTTTTATCGTCGTATCTTTTATACCGTAAAATGGCAGTGTGGCTCACAGGATGAAGCAATGAAGAAGGCAATGGCCACAAGAGACCTTTCGTACTACTGCGTTGCTAAGGTATCTCTCCTGACTCTGCTTCTCAAGATTTTGATAAAAAGAGAGAAAAAAAAAACTATCGGGGAGGTTGTGTCTCTTGGGTAGACACAGCGGTGGCCTCTCCTCGTGTGCTTATCTGATAGTGGGGTGACCTGCTGCTACCCCAGTCCTCCCGCGCGGCAAGGGTCGTCCTACCACCTGCTTTCTCGTCCGGGAAGGTGATGGGTGTGGTGCAAGGGGCCTCGCGCACCACCACCTGCGCCGCCTACCTCGCCCTCTTGCCTCCTCCATTGTAGCTTCGGAGGTTTAAGGTGTACACCGCTGCCACCAACAGATTCAAGTAGTAACACTTGAGGTGTGTTCGCGAACACTGACCACATGATGCGGGGGCGAATGTGTCCCAGGCTGCTGGCACGAGGCCATGCATGCCGCACACGATGTCTCTACGCCATTTCAGACTGGCCACGTCCTTTCTCCGTCCGTGGACTGCACTTTGTAGGAGAGAAGATTGGTGCTGAGTCTGTCTTGAAAAGTTTGAGTTACAGTGAAAGCTAACAAGACCGCTCCCCACGCGAAATTACTTTTACTTTCTAGGGCGGTCCATGTTTACCCATCGTAGGAGACGCCTGCAGATACGTACACTAGCGACAACAGACCGCATTTCTTCCCACCGCCCACCGGTAACTGCGGCCCGACATATGGTGTGGCAGGTTGGGTTATAATGATGCCCTCGGGGTTTGTTGGTCGTCTCATGGATGAAAACAACAAACAGATGCTCTCTTCAATTTCCTTCCTATTAAAAGCTTATTAACAGATTTAAGTAAGTGTTTTTGCTCTTCCAGTGTCAGAGTAGACTAAATCAGTCTAGGAGGCCGTCTGTCGCAGGTGTGGCTGGCAGGATGCTTAGTGACGTTACACACACACACACACACACACACACACACACACACACACGAGAGAGAGAGAGAGAGAGAGAGAGAGAGAGAGAGAGAGAGAGAGAGAGAGAGAGAGAGAGATGTTGGCAGTCACTTAGATGTGATACTTTCAAGCTCCCATTGTCGCTGTTTATTTTTAGGTTGATGATATCCTGGCAGGAGAAGGAAATCATACACGAGGAGGCTTAGTGGTCTGAATAAGTGAAGTGGCGTGCGTTGATCGCGGGTGTGATGGGCGGCAGTGGAGGGCGTGGAGGAAATGATAATGGTGAAGTTAGGGGGCGTGGTTTCGACCTTAACGAGAGGGTGGTTAGCGGATGTAGGACCCACACAGCATCGGTGGCTGCAGTGCATATTTCCTGTTTCATGGTGTTTCCTAAGGGCAGGTGGCGACAAGGGGTGGTCCTTGTGGGAACGTGGTGTTGAATGCAGTAGAGCAAATAGAAACGTTGCAACAAGGGTAGCTTTGTTTCCTTTGACGATTTATGATCTGATTCTTTTCATTGTTTTTGTGAAGTGATTCAAGAAAGAGTTAAACCCGCAGTGCATTAACTAAAGACAGAATCCCTTGAGTACAGCCACCCTCAGAACCCTATCTTTGCAGTGTGACTCAGGTGCGTGCCTTCCTGAGTCAGATTAGTATAGGTGACCAGGGAAGAAGTCTTGTCACTGGCATTGGGTGTCGTCTCAACAGACAACCTCTCACACCTTTGTCCTCTTCTCTTAGGTTTATGAAGTAGTGGAAGTAGTCGTGGCAGAGGAGGGGGGCTGGAAGCCGGAGGGCAGCAGGTGACGCCATTCTCACATCTCGCCGCTATCACGGACGCCGCAACTTATCTGTGCTCCAACTTCTCTCTCTCTCTCTCTCTCTCTCTCTCTCTCTCTCTCTCTCTCTCTCTCTCTCTCTCTCTCTCTCTCTGTGTGTGTGTGTGTGTGTGTGAACTTTCGTCTTGTTCTTATAGTGGTGAAGTGGGACTGTAGATTCATTGTCTGATAACTTGTAGTGTCTTATTTTGTATCCACGTGTGGGATACATAATGGCCACTAACATGTGCGTAAATTGTGGAACATTTCGGTGTTGGTGTTGGCGAGCAAAGCAGCTCTCCTATGGTGAACTAAACCAGTGACTATACTAAGCTCCACGCAGGGGAGGCTGAGGCAACGCGGCGTGGTGCTCCCTCCCACCAGCTTGCTCGTCACACTGTGTGGCGCGTGCCGGGGTGTGGGCGGCCAACAGCACCCGCGTCCCGCCAGGCGTGGCGTGCCGGGTGACGCCGATCCAGTGTGCCACCCACTGTGTGGCAAGACAGTAGTGATGACCATGCCTATCAAGGACAGCTGCTGCCCAAGGTTATTGGGATGTCTGTGACCGGAAGGTTACTCTTCATGATGCTGACCTTCACCCTATTTAATTCTTCCTACCAGACTATACATTATCGTGCCACATGGTACTGTGTGACCACGTGATCATATGGCGCACCGCTATCGCATTAGTTGGGAGAAGGGTTGTGGCTGAGGGGGAGGCAGCAGGTGTTAAGGACACCCGAGGCTGGCGAGTGGGAGTGGTGCTGCCAGTGTCGTCGCTCGTGTTTCCTTTACCTGATCGATGAGGTGGGCGAGGGACTGGAGAGAGGAGGTAGTGGAGCCTCGCCTAGCAAGGACGGGGCAGGGGAAGGGTCGAGGGAGGGAGTGGCAACTGGGCAGGGAAGCAGGAGGGGCGGCGAGGAGGCGCTGGTGAGCGGTGGCAGAGCTCAAGGGGAATGCAGGGTGATTGGGAACCGATTCCGGACCCAAACACACCTATGGCATGAGGAATGCTGGAGATGAGGGGCGAGTGGAAACGTGTTTTTTTGTGAAACGGTTTCTGGATAGCATCAAGTGATTGAATTATCAGATATTATTCTTCTCGCAGTTACGTCGGATTGTTGTGTAATTTATTTATTTTTTTCTATTATTATTATTTTTTTTTTCATGTCACCATAGTTGATTAGTGGGTGGTATGAACAAGACATCGGTTAGTTAATATGGATGGGTGGTCTGACGTACAGAAAGTACTTCATATCTGCACCCCAGAGAAACCGGCATGTGATTCATGATAATTCGGTTGTAATAAGGATTTGTACATACAAAGACTTGTTACATTATTTTCATAACTTGTAGATGTTTTAGCTAATCAATTTCACTTCTGTGAGTGTCATTGTTTGCAGACTGGATGCTATCGCAATTACTTACAGTAGAAAAACAATGGCATATGTCGGTAAAGTATGCAAATTACATCACATGTGCTTCGTATACAGACTACGTGTATCCAAGGACTGACGCAGGTTGGGGAGACAGCGGACAAATTTCACTATACTCTAGTGGCTTTCAGAGGTCATTGGTGTCTCGTGGTATACAGTAAAACATTATCTGTACACACCTGTGTTTATGCTAAATTTGGTGCAGCTGCATCGCCGGGATGCACTGTGTTGAGTGGCGTCACATGCGGGTGGGGCGGTCATGACGTCACGAGGGTGCTAGGCAGCTGGGCCGTGACGTCATAAAAGGAAGGCGCGGCACGGAGCCAGCTAACCTGCCCCGCCCCATCGGTCTCCCGCGTCACGCATCTTCATAACATGGGGATTTATCGTTATTAAACACACACACACACACACACACACACACACACACACACACACACACACACACACACACACACACGTGAAATGTGATTTTTTTTCTTTTTAAGACTGAGTTGGTGAGCGTTACTGTGAAACCTGTTACATACGTACACACACACAGGTGAAATGTGATTTTTTTTCTTTTTAAGACTGAGTTGGTGAGCGTTACCGTGAAACCTGTTACCTACGTACACACACACACACACACACACACACACACACACACATTAAAGCAGTGGCTATTTTTATTCTTTTCTGGTGCAGGTTCCCCAAACATGTGATACTCCCAGTGGTTCCCAAACTTTTTTTTTTTTTTTTCTTTAGCTAATGTTTGACTATCAGTTAGAAATGTTGAAGGAAATGCTTTTGGATCCTCAATTAAAACACAGTCTAATCAATACAAGTAAAGGAAGTCCATGAGCTAACTCAACTCACCGGTAAATAAGCGGGATGTGTGATTCTTGCCGAATGTTGTATAAGGAAACACATACGTGGCCAGGGGATCACCATGACAACGTCTCAGTCATGGCGGCTAGTAAGGTAGTGGGTGGGAGGTTGGGTCGGCATGGCAGCTGCTAGTCTCACATCTGGCCCCCCTGTGTGCGGGTTAGGGGGCGGCGGGGCCTGGCGGGTAACGGTCGACAGACAGCTGGTGACAAAGGCGGTGCCTGAAGCCCGCGGTTCGCGCCCCTTCTAACCCACCACTTCCAAGATTTGACGGTCCTACCCTCCACTGTACCAACCCCCTCCTGTGATATGCCGAATTTTGAAAATATAAATTTTGCATCATTGTGGTATAATGCCTCAGCTCTATTTTATACTCTGCACCATTTTTATGTCTGCTGAATATCATACTCATACACCATTAATCGGTTGAGTACTGGCACGTATTTTTACCACGAGTTTGGGGAATGATTAAATTATTTTGTTTACAGTAAGATGGGTATATGGAGGACAGTGTCTTCACTATTTTAATCGCCACACAAGCTGTATAATATCACTAAGCAGAATATATATGAAAACGCGTCATGGTACCGAAGGGGTGAAAGATGCACATGTAGCCAAATGATGAATGTATATTCGTATAGATCTTTAGACTTGTGAGTTGTTTCCTTACCTTTGTTCCTGATACAAGTTTCACCACTCTCTCACAGGAGAGCGGCCCTTTGAGTGTTCATGGCAGAGCTGCAGAAAAAGGTTTGCCCGGAGCGATGAGTTGGCGCGTCACACGAGGACTCACACCGGCGAGAAGAATTTCGTGTGTCCAGTCTGTCAAAAGCGATTCATGCGTTCTGACCACCTCAGGTATGTACAGTCGTGAACACTTTATTCACCAAGACCTAATGTGTGTGTGTGTGTGTGTGTGTGTGTGTGTGTGTGTATATATATATATATATATATATATATATATATATATATATATATATATATATATATATATATATTTGACTTGATATTATACCAATATAAAATTTATAAAGTGAACACATGTTAAAGATATTTAATATGAAAAAAGAAAACAAATGCTGTATAGAATCACTGTGATGACAATTCATTATGTAGCCCAACCATCCTTTTTTAAGGTGGTTGTTTGCTGCTTTAGAACATTTTATGAGACAAATCAATAGATTTATAAACAGATGTTAAAAAGGGACTGAGGTTAAGGTCTTGATGAAACAGTCTGTGCTAAGATTTTTGTTTATCCTTACAGTAAGCATGCGAGACGACACCCAGATTTTGACCCTACCCTGTTGCGGCAGCGACGCCAGACAGCTCTGGTCACCACCGCCTCAGACAGTGAAGAAATGGGTTCACCTTGAAGTTTACGTGACTTAGGATGCCTGTTGAAGCTGCCGCCGCCCCTGTGCCGTGAGCAGACCTGTTGCTGCACAGTACAAAATGCTTGTTTCCAGTAGTGAGCCAGGGCTGTGAGCCACAAGAGTGGCTCAGTGACTCACTGTGGAACAAAGCAAGAATAGAAACAAGTGTTGCAACACTTGTATCTCATCACATTCTAAAGTTATGGTTTCACATTTTCACTTGTAAATAGAATTTATCTTGAAAAATAGCTAGGCTCTACCTACTCAGGTGTGTGAGGCATACCACACAAAACCTCTTTGCTCAGCGTTCTGTAATGAAGTGCAACATACCTTACCAGTGACCAGCTCACCTCTCATCATCTGCTCAAAGCTGATGTCTTGTACCTATACTTGGTGTGATTGGTCCTTGATGCCTGTTTTGATATACATACTTGGATGTATTTTTTAACTCCCTTTACCATTGTAAGGCACTGGTGTTTGAAACTCAGTAATTATACATGTAATAATGGTTGTAAAATTGCACAACACCCAAAAGCACCCATGTTCCCTGAAATCCAGACAGCTCTACAGATTAGCACAAAGCCAGAGCAGTCTGCTCTTTCCTCACTTGTCTGACTGTGTTGCTCACTAGATCTACACAGTATCTGGTCAATGAGGCTATCATACATTTCTATGTACAATACTGTGTGCATGAGAGAGAGAGAGAGAGAGAGAGAGAGAGAGAGAGAGAGAGATAGGGCTTTGATGCCACCCTTATTATATTTGAGTGATGTTTCCAATATTTGTTCATGTTTTGTTAGTATTGCAAACATGCAAGCAAGAAACATACCTCTTTAATTTATCTTGCCCCACTTTCATTATATATCATTTACTATTTCAACATGTCATTTCTTTTTGCATCGTCAATCTGCTTTCAGATTAGAAAAGACACGAGCTGCTTCATTACATTGTTTTGAGCATTGTTGTTATTACTTTAGATGGTGCTAAAAAGTGCCTTAGAAGGTTGAGCACCAGTGTCGTTGCATTAGTATGCATGTGCTCAGCCTGGCGGGACCTCCACCAGCCATACCCTCTTGTTCTCCCACATGTTTGTTAATGTAGGGTCATCTCAATATGTGCATAATTGCCAAGGAATTATATGTTTAATATTAGGCATTATTTATATATCTATATACTGTATACTGTACTGTACTTCATGTATTGCACACTCAACAATATTTTGCATACCTCTTGCATTCCTTTCAAGGGATGTTATTTTGCAGCTGTTGATTGGAATGCAAACTAAGTTTTAAGCAGAATTAAGGAATCCGTGTATCATTGAACTCTAGTAGTAGTAAAGTCAGTAACTGTGAAGCCTCAGCCTAATGACACAAACCACCCACCACATACTGCCCAACATTGAAAGACACCTCTTTGTAATCAGGGCTATAATTTTGTAATTAAAGTTTCCAAGCATTAGAAAGCATGTGTGAATGTACTGTTACCTTTATGAAAGGTGTATGTATCTGGTAGATGGCTATTAGGAGGTGTCACACTGAGCACAACCCCACTTGTACCATGCATCTAGTCACTCTAGCTGCAACACACCAGAAGCAGGAGTTAGTGCTAGGCAGACGGGAGAGGTTGAAAAGAAAAAAGAAAAAAAAAAGAAATATGAAGGACATTTCCATTATATTTTCTGACCAAACATGAAAACCTCAGTTGTAGTGCCATATGATAAAAGTAGGAGAGAATGTTTTAATTTCTTTGAAGCCATTCACCTTATTTGATATTTTACTTTATTGTGGAGCACGAGGATATTTAGCTGGGTGTTCAATAAAGCTATGGAGAATAAAATCTTAATTTCATTTCTGATGTAAAAAATTTGTCTATGAACTTGAACAATATTGCTTTAGTATCTTTTGCAGGGTGCCAAATGTGGATAAGTGAACTAGTATTGATATAGGTTTGGTATTTATATGACTGTACTTATTTGGTGTACTTAAAAGTATACAGTTACTTCTTGCTCAGTCAGCTTACTTAAAAGGGAGGCAGAATCATGATGAATGAGAAACATATCAGTAGCAGATGACATGTAAATTGTGTGCCTGAGTGTTTGCAGTTTCTATCTATATTGGATCTACTGCCTCATGGTTAGGCTGACACTTCATGATCATGACCAAGTTATTCTTTTCTCTGTACAAAAGACATTATAGTGATTATTAATGAATGTGCATAAATACAAAATATTTATAATCATAGCTCACTTGTCATACTGCTCCTGGGGCATCGGGCCGCCAGTACATCTCAGCTCATGTTGTTACAGTGTCATGCTGTAGAAATTTGACACAAAGTTATTGCACTATTCAAGCTATGTGATATTGTAGGCTAAGTTTCAAGAAACACTAATAATGGTATCCATAGAGCACACCTAGAATAAACCTTTACAAGTACTGTGATGACAAAGCTGAGTGTTCTTAGTGGTCCAGGACCTGGCTGGACATTTCCTTAGGCCACTTGCTATATTCACATATTTCTACTGTAAACATAAAGAGTCAGCAACTGTTCTTAACCTTACCTGAAGTGGCCAAGAGAGATGCCAGGGAGGCTGTGAGCACAGCAGGTGGTTTTGACTTCCACCTGTGACAGTGTTATCCTCTCATGTCTTTCACAAACCAACTCATCATGAGCAAATATTTTTTGAGGGATGCTCTGTATCATCAAACTAAAAGTGGTTTATTTCATAATACTGAAAACCATGTTGAAAAAGTTGTGTAAATAAAGATATATAAGATAACTAGTGTTTAATTAATAATCTTTAGACTAAAGAGATTTCATTGGTAGATGAGTTTACTTATTTCATCATCTGGAAAGAAAAATATATCAAGATATGGAGTCTTGGTCTACTCATGAGCCATCACCATCAACAAAAATATCTTCAAAAACATTTCATCTATGATGAACAGCACCCTCAAGATTGAAGAATGCAGCATTTTATTCACTGTTCATGCATGTCAGATCATTTTTATAATAAACTTAGGTTCTCTGGATAAAACCTTTAAATAATTGGTGGTATGGAATAACAATGTAAAGTTTAGCAAAATGTAAATGATTAGCTAGGTATACAAGACATTTCATTTTCAAACCATCATAGTATGGACAGGTATAATACTCAGGTAATGCAAGGATCTCAAAAATAAGACAAACAGGTTGTTTCACTTCATGTTACACCATTCAATTCTCCATATTATTTATTATCACTGAGCAGCCAAACAGCAAAACCATGAAAATTCTCTTGAGAAAACAGTGCTACTATATTCTGCTTCAAAATATAATACTCTTCTATAAAACATAGATATTTTTAGTGCAATCAAAGACCTGGTAATTAGGCTTGTGGCTTTGCAGTTCATCATTTATATACTGAGATAAAGTGAGTTAACATACATGGCACATGGCAGACTGACTGTTTTGCCCTCCTGAATAAATCCATCAGACCATGATATCCATATTTTGTGACTGTCCTCATCCTAACACTTCAGTTGTATTGCAAAAAATTATCCAACTAAGCATCATCTATCCAAGTGTCTATAGAGCTGAGCTTGAGAAATTTCTTATGAAATTATGATCATGAAACCCAAAGGCCTTAGTTTTCAGACCAGCCCTCTGTGAGAAAATATCTACAAATATTTCTCAAATACTTTAACATAAAATCTTACAACATACTGTTATGCTGTACACACATTTATATTTGCTGTGCTCATCCATACAGCCACACTTGTAATACACATATGAAAACTATGTTAGCCATCAACAAAGTTGAAAATATGGAGAAAAAGTACATGTATAAATGCAAAAATATATCTTGGCAAGTTGCTTCCACTGGCCAGTCTCTTTAGCAGAGATGAAGCAAGGTGAATACGTGAAGTCTGGTGGCTGTCTTGTACAATACCCACCATAAATATAAATTACACATTCATACATAATTCTGACAGTGGCCTGGAACACAACAGCATGTAAACATGTACTTTGTATCAAAGTCAAATATTTTGTGCCACAAATCAACATATCAAATTTCAATCAAAACAAGAAACAGATATATAAATACTGACCTGTACAATTATGACAATGGACCTGATTTGTATGGAAATGTACTATTAATGTCACAAATCATGAAATATGGAGTCTTCCAAGTTACCATGCATAAACATGAATGATGATGTGGCTACATGCATGACTGGCCTTGAGGCAAAATATAATTTGTCCAGACCATCATGATAAATATACACACATTTCTCAAAATGACAAAATTATTTGTGTGATAAATATTCTAAATAAATTAAAGCCAGAGAATAGGCTTAATTGAATTAAATGACACTACGTATATGATACTGGAGTAAATTGACTGCGCCTGATGCAAGCAATGACTACTACAATCCCTCCTTGTGGGATTACTGTGTAAGTACTGTATGCTTCACATAACAAAAATGCAAACATCATTTAATATAAATAATGCAAGATCTGAAAGATATCAATATGCAAAATGTAGGTAAATATCATGATACCTTTGCCTGTTTATCCCAAAGTGTGAAAATGTAGACTATTTATATATACCGAGAGAGAGAGAGAGAGAGAGAGAGAGAGAGAGAGAGAGAGAGAGAGAGAGAGAGAGCTGCCTTGCTTGTTAGGAAATAAATAAATTAATATAAATAAAGTAGATAAATAAACAAATGCATACATTGTGTGTGTGTGTGTGTGTGTGTGTGTGTGGGTGTGTGTATGAAATAATACTGTATTACAAATAGGTAAATACTGAGGTTTCCTAACCAATACATGTTTTGGTGCAACACATGCAAAGTCACAGCTTTTCCTTTACAAATGGTACTTAATTTAAGTTTTCATTTCATTGTTACTGAATTTTAATTTTACACATGTGGCTAAGGAAGAAACTCTCTGCCACCTACAAAACATTAATTTTACTTACAGACAAAAAAGCTTCAATGGGATCTTATTGTCCCACTTTTATTAGTTGAAAAAGTGTAGTGAAATAATATTCTGACCTAATGCTACATGATAAAGAAAATATCTTAAAATAAATTCATGTTTTCATATGGAACTCAATATATGTCACTGGAATATAAAGCTTATACCAAATTTAGGTAGACAAATATTTTATGATAAAAACAACATTTGCACTATTATCAACAATCATACTATAAATGCACTACAGTAATATCAAACAGAATTAAGAGAGGAAACAAGACAATCACTAGTCAAGACTAATGACATGCTTGAAAATGCTTCATTAACATAATTCTTACCAATGAAATATTTTACAGAGAAGTATATCATTCCCTAACAATAATGAAGTAATCTGATTAGAATAATAATTGATGTATATAATAGAAATGGTGTCCTATAAATACTAAGATCTAACAAAACACAATGAATCCCTAAATGAAAAAAAGTGCAATAACGGCTTAAGAATTATTGCTGGGGATATATGAGTGGCAACAAAGCCCTCATTCACATCATAAAAAGAAATGCCTTATTTACAGAGATAAAATGGAAATGTATGAAAATTTTCACTGCTACCTATTCTATGCAATATATCAAGAAAGCTTTCCTACTGAAATGGAAAAATTTTTCCCAAACTTCAAGAGCTGCACTACAGACAACTTTAGCCTTTGTTATATTGGTGGTTCAATCCAACCGTGGTTTAGAACCGTAAGATAAATATTCACTTACCATCTATTTGTTCAATCAATACTTCTGAAGACTGGCCTTGTAAATGGCAATAATGAGCCTTAGTTTGGGTGTCTGCCTCTTACTGTATGAATGAAAAAGCCCAAGAAAACTTGTCACAGATGTCTGATATCTGACACCAGTGTTGTGAGCAAAGTGTATGTACATTATGAACAAAGAAGTAATACCTATTTTGTGTAAGAAGTGAGGCAAAACATACTCTTATAAGTAAATTATCACATTTTGGGATAATGGTTCTTGGCACTAAAAGTAATAGCACTAAATGTGTGTGTGTGTGTGTGTGTATTTATGTAGTTGTGGTTTATGGGAGGGGAATAATCTCATAGTATCCTGTCCCTATATCAAGTTTCTTCTTAAAAGCACTGACAATTCTGGCATTTAGTTTCCTCCTTAAGCTTGTTCCATTCGTTCACAATTCTAGGAGAAACCATACTTCTTAATATCTTTTCTTTCTTTAATTCCATGCTATATCCCATTGTAATCCTTGTGTCTAAGTAAAGAACATTTCTGTTCACATTCTCCATACCATCTATCAAATCTCTTTTCCTGCTCTCTTTGAAGGCAAGAATTTCCAATGATCCTAGTGTTTCTTCTTGAGTGAAAGTATTCAACTCTGGAACTATCTTCACAATAGCTATCTGTACTCTTACAAATTTTGTGATGTTTCTCTTTTTATGAGGACAGCACACAAATGCTGCATATTCTAAACTTGGTCTTACCATGGAAGTCAACAACATTCTCATAACTTTTCCATGCAAATATCTTTATCCTCTTGAATAAATTCATCATCCCTCCAACAACTTTATCAATATGTTTATCTGAAGTCAAGTCCTCCATATCATCAAGTCCTCCATATCAGTTACTTCCAAATCCACCTCTTCCTTTGATATCTTAAACATGACACCATTCATCTCATAATCAAATCATACTCTCTTTTCACTCTTACAAAACTCTATCACCTTATATTTACGGAAGTTAAATTCCATGTACCAAAATTGACTTCATCTATTTATCTCATTCAAGTAATTTTTGCAGCATAATACAATCATTTATGTTTTCAATTTTTCCTCCAGTTCTGTATCAACTGCAAATAGATTTAGATTATATTGCAGTTCTCATTTCTCTATCTTGCAGATAACCCTCCAATTCTACAATACCTACCTATATTCCACAATAATTTTTAATGAGATACTTTATCATAATATTTTTTCAAGTCCAGATATACACCATCTACTCAATCCATCCCTTTCTTGAACTGTGTCAATTATTCTTGAATAGAATAACAATAAGTTTGTGGGGTGTGATCTTCCTTTCCTAAATTCAAATTGGTGTGTGTGTGTGTGTGTGTGTCTGAGAGAGAGAGAGAGAGAGAGAGAGAGAGAGAGAGAGAGAGAGAGAGAGAGAGAGAGAGAGAGAGAGAGAGAGAGAGAGAGAGAGAGAGAGAGAGAGAGAGAGCGGGAGAGAGAGAGAGAGAGAGAGAGAGAGAGAGAGAGAGAGAGAGAGAGAGAGCAAAATTTGAAGAGGCTTTTTTTACCTAAAGCTGTAATATATAAGTAGAGTAAAGGTAATGCTTGAAAAAAAAGAAAGAAAAAAAAGAAGACGACATCTGCTGACTGCCTGAATTCACAAGAGAACATACATTTGGACAACATAAAAATAGCAATGTTTATCATGACTACAGGCAGACTGCATTTGGCACTGGAGTTATGTCCTCAGAAAAGTGCATGCTCCTAAGATCAACATTTCAAAATGTTCAATTTACCCACAGAATGTGGAGATCTATGTCTCACCATCCATAACAGGAAAGAACAGGAGAATGATCCTGAACTGCCATATGTAATGCTCTTGGTTTCACCTCACCAGCTCAAGATAACTGCTAGGATAGGGCACAAGTTGTGATGCAGCAGTGATGAGGCAACCTGCCACAGCATGACTACTTGAGCTATGATGGTAATACAGTGAAAATGCATTTTGTAGGATCATGACAGGAGCAAGACAGGCAGGCCATGAAGCAGCAAAGAAATGCAACCCACTACATCAAGGTTACTATTACTTTGAGGCTCAGACCAAACTCTGGAAACATCCTCATGCCATTAATAAGTTTTATAGTAATATCACAAGGAAAATACTTCCTTAGTCATGGGACACACCAGTACTACTGTACGTGAAAACAGCATAATTGTGAAAGTATGTATGTGTAACTTATCTTAATCAGTCATAAAACAAAGAAAGTTACACAAAAAATTATATGTCAAGGTTTATCAAATCTGTTAGTTTTCATATATTCACGAATCTTTTAAGAAAACATATTTGCAAAACCCATTCTAAATTAATAATACTATGGGAAAATATTTTTAACATACAAACTAAATAAATCATTCACTATTCTCGACAAATATTAGGATTTTATAAAAAATAAAAATTCATAGAAAAAGGAAGGTGAGAGGTAAAGTAATAAAATGTTTGCATATTCATATATGTGTGTGATCTGTGAACTAAAATATAAGTTGATAACAGTCCATCCAAGTCCATACAAACATGATCACACAATATAACATATGGCAGATCATATCTCTCCAGCTGCCACTATGAATATCCTATGTCATCTCCAGATATCTGGTGAATGCCTACATTCTGAGGATGTGGTGCAGTACTTGCGCAAAATTACTTCCCAAAGCAGACAGAATGAATACTTTTACTCTATACCAAAGGTTGAGGTCTCTTCTACAGCAAGGAGAAGCTTCTCATACAACATTTCAGGAGATGGGTAGGGTGGCAGATCCAGCCGATTGAAGCAAGTGTGAGCCCTGGATGGGGTAATATGTCAGATGTGCATTTGCATTACTATTAATGAGCATATGTGAGACATACAGTATTAATACCCACTTTAATATTTACCATGAATTACAATTTCAATATAAAGTACTGCTAATAATAATAATGAGACATGTGGAGAAGTATAAGTACTAACCTGGGAAGGCTGGAAGGCTTGCCCCACTTTTCAATGCAGAACCTTCGAGGGCCATTGCTTCCTCTGAGGGCAGCAAATCCCTCATAAGGCACACTAGAGGTGCCAGTGACAAACTGCAATAGTCTGAGCCGCCGTTCATTGTCAAAGCGCTCAATGGCCAGCCAGAACCAATGTATCACCGGGTGAGAATCATGGTAGCCTGGGCATAACAGTTTGCTTTAGGTTAAGGATCAAAGTATAGTTTGTTTCATGTCAGTTATTTCAAAGTAATCTAAAAAAAACAATATATAGCTGCTGTTTAACTTACTTTGTTGGGACCAATACATGGAGAACATATTAACTTTTTTTAGTTATCAAAAACTCCACTGTATTCAGCAAACATGCCATCAATAACCTATATATAGAACAAATACATAACAACTATGTACAGCTGAACAAACTCACCGGATCTATATTCAGTGTTTTTCCTCCAATCAGCCACATCAATCTCCAGTGTACCAGCAATGACTAACTCCAGCTCCCGGGCATCAAACACCCCCACGAGGCGTGGGTCAATTACCTCATAGAAGCCACGCACCAGGCTCTCCGTCTGTTCGCTGACTCCTCGCTCCAGTCTCCACCGAACCATTCGCTCCAGGTATTCCTGTTCCAACAAAAATGGAATATATAAACACCACTGCCATTGATCCACCAAGAATATGCTAATCAAGTTAATTTCCATTTTTGTTATTCATGAACTAAGATGCACCAAATTTTCATAAACTATAAAGTTCTTTTGATTAATTATGTGTAGAACTTTCACTGAATTTGGAGCAATAGTTTTGTTTTTAAAGACAATATAAATAAAAATTAATATTTAGATTGTAACATTTTGAGAAGCTTTCTAAGATTTTCTTGGAAATTTATCACAATATACAGTGGTACGATATTCTTAGGATTTTCACCTTGGTCAGTCTTCATAAGTGAATCAATGGCAGAATGAAATCAAAGGAGTAGGAGTATTATATAAATGAAGGTTGTAAGAAGACGATCTCTAATGAAACACTGACACAGTACTAAGATATCCTTGTAGGAGTAGGTTAACCAATTTTTTACTTTAAATCCCTTTCTCAAGAGAACACTTTAGGGATGATACTAACCTTTTTATTTCTCTCGGTGACAGCAATATTTTTCCCTCCTGGTTTGAGATCCTTTTCTACCACGTGTCCTCCAATTTCCTCAGTAACACAGAAAGTTAATTCCAACATGTCAGTGATGTCATTATCCTTTACCCACAACAGACTCTGGTGAAATTCACTGTCCAAAGACTCCACGTCCGACAGTGAGACAGGGCTGTTGAAAATCATCATAAACAGAGGTTGGAACCATGGTTTCTTCATCGTTAAGTCACACGAAAAGTAAAAATATTTCATAATTCCAACTGTTTTGCCCTAACATCATTTTCCTCATCTACTTACCTACGTAGCAAGCCTTTGTAGAAAGGACGAGTGAAGAAGGCATCTAACAAATACTGGTGAACCAAGGCCAGCCCCAACACCCGTCCACAAAACCTGAACCACTCATGGTAATTATCCACAAAGGCTGACATGGGAGAAATCTGAACTGTGTAGGTATCATTGGCAGAATATTCAAAGAGTCCATAATATGGATTGAATAATTCTCTTGACAAGAGGAAGAAAAATTCTCTGGATGGTCCCCCATAGTCCAACCCTTCTTCACCATGGAATGTTATATACAGTTTGGACTTCTGGAGATCCTTTTTGCTTGCACCCATCACTTTGTTGAAGGCATCTTCCAGCAGATGGTCACGACGAATATTGAGTCTGTAAATAAATAAAGGTCATGAATTATTTGGATGCATCAATCTATTTGATCTAAATGTATTTTTACATTGCAGAAGTACTAGCATCAACTTACTTTAGCTTATTTGGCCCTTGCCCATAGCCTTTGCCCTCTAGTTTCCGGTAGAAATTCCTGAGCTTGGCCTCAAAGTCCCTCCGGTAAGGCGCATGAGCCCGAGCGTTGGCTCGAGCCAGTCCGGGGGAGGCCTGGGGAGAGGGCTGGGGGGAGCCACGTGGGGACATACCCACGGAAGGAGGCACGTACGACATGATCTCGTGTTCAAATAAACTGGCAAGAACAAAAAACAAATAATGGTTATACTACTGTTCTTGCAATGATGTAACAATAATTTTTCATGCTTTACCAAATTATATTATCATATTCTTTCCTATATACAGTGGTACCTTGGTACACGTCTGCTTGGAAATAAGTCAAACTGTCAAACTTGGTATACATCCTGTTTGGATGCCACAAAAAAAGACACACACACACACTAGAACCTGTATGGGTCAAAATGAGTCACAACACCATATGCTACCCTTACTTACATCTCTCAAGACAAAGTCATAACTACTCCATCACTTGATTTCTCAGCAAGGTAAAGAGAGGTTAAATTTGAATTCAATTCATTACTTTTGTACTTATTAGCTGATAAAAACTTGGTAGCTGTGGCTGTTCTTCAACTCACCTCCGTGACTAAGTCACTATCTCTGTTTCTATTACTGCAAACATGAAGGATATTTTTACTATTGATATTGGTAGCTTTTCTGTTCAGCTGTACCACTAGCTTGCTTCAAACATAACATGCTTGAATACATAATCTATTTTTCACAGAATATGCTCTGCCCAAATGGGACTGTTTCTTATATGCCCATGCATCTATATGCCATCAAATACATTATATTTTGTTTCTTATATGCCCATGCATCTATATGCCATCAAATACATTATATTTTGTTTCTTATATGCCCATACATCTATATGCCATCAAATACATTACATATTTCAGTACTAACAAGTGGTTAAATTATCTTAAACAGTCCCATCAATGTATGGTATATGACAATACCAATGGGAATTTTCATGGGAAAGAATTAATGATTTTCCCTTTATTTCTTATGGCAGAGGTTTGTCTGGTATAAATCCTTTTGGTATCTGGGATGGATTAAAGATGTACAATGAAGTACCACTTAAAAAATAAATTATGAAACACTACTGAAAGAAATGAAAATGCACACACTTCTATTTAATAAATACCTTAGAACTATGATGAGGTCTACATCATGACTGAGACGATCAAGAGCTGCTGTTCCATCCATCCTGATGGCTGTGACCTTATCCCTGAGTGCTGGGGAGGTGCGCAGACCACTGTGACGTTCACACAGGATATCCATAATATTTGGCTGACGCAGCCAAGCAACCACCTGAGCAGGTAGTAAGTAGATATGAACAGTGATGTGATATACGTGTGAGAGTAACACTAAGTAACTTATGTTGAGACTAAAATTCACATTCATTACATGCATAATCATTTATGTGCACAATACTGTGCTATGACACATATTGGTAGTTTATTCATTGCATAACCTTTCATCACCATGAACTTTAGTAATCTATCTCATACTGCACTATTCAGAAGTTATATAGTCAGAAAATAATAATAAAAAGAAACATGTGATCAGCAATGAAGATACTATCTAAAAAATGAAAATTTACTATCCATCCTTCTTCTGATATTTAAAATTATGATTATCATCAATTAGAGATATCTGATATAGAACACACACACACACACACACACACACACACACACACACACACATTAAGAAACAAGTACATCATCGCTAGACAATATGCAGCAGCCAATATTTTCATTCAGCTTTGCACTAATTTCATAATTAGTGCTGTGGGCAACAATGATGCCCAAAATTAAACTGCAAAGAATGAGTGGAAACCTTCCACGCCTGTCCCAGGAATGAGAAGAAAGGGTGTAGTATTACTAACACACTGCCAATGATGTCTGACAGGAGTACCATACTATGACATATCACCTTGTCATTGTAGGCAGTAGGAATGTTAGGGGTGACGTGTGCAGCGATGCCCCCACAAACACTGCCAATAGTGGTGGGTGGGCGTGGCGGGGGAATGGGCACCTGCGTGGGAGTGAGTTGGAGTGAGAGCTAACTCTAGCCTACTAAGGGGACTGCTCCCTAAGCTCCACTTTCTTAAATGTAGTCTCTCCTTCAGCATGACATAGCAATTTACAGTGCAACTCAGAATAAGAACCATAATAACACATAAGATTAAAAATACCTAGGGACTGATGCAATACTGTGCCTGTGTTGTGTGAACTAACCACTCATATTGCCACAGCCCACCAAAAAATATATATATAAAACAAAAATTACTATAACTTAAAATAGCACAAGATGCATGCAAAGTTATTATGGAAGCCAATTATTTTAAATCCAGGGATTATATAGCAAATTAGCAAATTATTAGCACAAAGCAGCAAGTGAGGTCTTTCTGTAAGACACCAAAGCTAACTGCAGTGTCAAAATTATTCCTTATTAAAGTCATGCAATTTATAATAGTAAGCAAAAGCATTAAACTGCATCCATAGCTGTGCTATATATATATATATATATATATATATATATATATATATATATATATATATATATATACTTGCATAAGTAACACATTCAGTACTGATATCTTAGTCAATGCTCAAAGATCCCGATGATGGAAATATAGCAGGAGTAACACAGACTACATGCTAAAATACACACATGCACACATACACACACCCACCCACACACACAAATACACACACACACACACATGCACACACACACACACACACACACACACACACACACACACACACACACACACTTGCATGTGTATACAAACACATACATGTATGCATGCATCTACACCCATGCATGCATATTCACAGACAAACATACATGATCACACACACACACACATACACACACACACACACACACACACACACACACACACACACACACACAAAAGTAAAATTCATAAAGCAATACACAAGAACACTGAAAACAACAGTAAATGCAGCCTTGAATTAAAGGTTATTTTTGCCACTAAGGCATATCAAAACAGAATCAACCATACCACTGTAGGACTGAGAAATAAGCAATTTTTGGTAAGGTGAGGTCCCTTGTCTGGTGGGGCCCAAAGCATTCTGGACTAATCTCTTAACAGTCATCAACTCACCCGAGAGCCATCGTCTTCGGCAGGAGAGCGAGACCTGCGATGGTGGGTGCTTGGCAGAGCTAGCTTGCTGGCGTTGATGAATGGCACATCAATGGGTAGTCTGGGATCCATGAAGGAGGTGGTCTTGCTAGAATGATCTATGAAAAACAGCTGAAAGACAAATGTGTACATTCTCAGTCATACACCTTATATACAAATTTTGTTTTTAATAAAAAAGAAAAAAAACTAGTAATCCCATAACTGTATTGTAAAGAATTGAAACTATTATATTAGTGTTATCATTACATAATCATCCTGAAACCAAGAGAACACTCATATTCATTTTAATATAAACAATTGATTTTCACACATCTGGTCTTCTAAAAAATTAAAGTAGCATGAATGTCAAAGTATTGTTGTTGAAATTCCCGTTATGATTACCACAAAGTTACATATCTTAATTAATGCAACAAATATCCATACCTTCCCTGACCGGTCATATTTTGCCTCCCAGCCTCGTGGCAGATCCCGCTCTATGTCAGCAAACTGATTGACCAAGCTGACCAAATCTCTATTGTGCTGATAGCGGGCAAAGGCTGCCGGGTCTCGGCGAATTCGAGAGATCATGTGTCTGAGAGATGCACTCCTTTCATACACACAACATGCCTCCTGTAATAGAATGTTTTAATACAAAATAATGGAAATAAATGGTGGTGCAAACCAATGAAAACCATAATCCTGTTCTAAAACTTTATAAAAACACAAATTTGGAAAATCTTTATAATGTGAATGAACTAGAAAGTATGAATTACTCCTACAAAGTGCAATATGAACTCAATCTTGCAGCACTCAGTCAAACAAAATGGGTCCACAGATAAACAGATCATTTAGGTTTTGTAACATTACTAATTATCAAAACAAGTAGATAAATCTTACATCATTCATGTGGAGGACACTGAAGAAATCTGATCTGGTAAGGAACTTGACAGCTGGCAACTGCAGCAACATATCAAGCCTTTCACTGGTTACTGAGGAGGATGAAGAGGAGGAGGTGGAAGTTGAAGGAGTAGATGAGGAAGAGGTTCCTGAACTTGAAGGAGTAGGAAGAGTGGTAGAGGAAACTGTAGAGGTAGTTGATGTAGGCGACTGAACAGCTGAAGGTGTAGAAGGGGAGAGATCTGGAGGAGCTGCACCTGAAAGAATAAGAAATGTAAATGTAAATACACACACACACAGATTCTTTCATCATGACAATTAGTTACAATAATATTTCTGCTATGGTTCTTTATAATCTTTATTTCAAGAGTTCAAAAAAGTAACATGGACATACTGGTGGTGAAGGATGTGGTGGAGGATGACATTGGTTGAGAAGGACCTGCTGCTGTTGCTAGTGAGGGTGTGGAGGCTGACGAGGGCAGAGTAGCAGCAGAGGCAGCACCAGGAGGCGCTTCCTCAACCTCTATCCTTCTGGAGGTGATAGTCCGACGAATACTCTGATATCTGGAAGTGAAAAAAATACTCCAAAGTGTGGTAAATGTTATTTCTGATTTAAGGAATACATAAAACTGACTTCCTCAAATCCGAGATACAAGGTGCCTAAACCA
>CM035190.1:17217573-17224512 GCA_020233015.1 Callinectes sapidus
ATGCTACTTCAACTTTGGGATATTTTTTCAGCCAATCCCTGAGAGACGGCTGTCGAGATAACTTGGGATGATGGGACGGGACAGACTTGTCTTCCCTTTCCCAAACTTCTTCCCTTCCAAAGGCGCTGGTGTCCCTCTCTCGCCTGTCGCTGGTGGTGCGCTCAGGAGGTTGTGGCTTGGCCCGGTGTGTTGGAGTGGGAGGACACAGAGGTGGATGCACCAAAGCCTTTAGCAGGCAGTGGTGAGGCTTGTGAGGGGGCACAGCTGGTGGAATGTCATCATCTCCATCATTCACTGTGGAAACCTGAGTGGACAAATCCTTCCTTGGGCGCACACTGGCTTCTACAGGTTCCTGGCCACTAGGAGTCTGAGGCTCTCTAGAAGTGCCTGATGGAATGTTCATGTCCACAAACTGTGCTGCAGAAACCAATGACACCAGGTCTAAATCATTAGTCTCTGTGGTTGGACTGGCAAACACTGAATTAGAGGAGGAACTTCCAGTGCTTACAACCATACAAGTAGACTCTGATCCCCTCCGGCCATCCTCCCCTGCCTGGGAGGACAAGGAACAAGAAGTGGAACCCCCAGCAGGAGAGATTGACTCTGAGGTGGAACTTGATACTTGGAGAGAATCACTGAGTCTAGGAGATGGTGACCTGCCAGACACTGATCCCTCCCGTGACACCCTCAACCCTGATGTCCCTTCTTGGTCAGGGACATCAGAGTGCACTGAATCTGATTTGCATCGTGACAAGTTTGCATGTGTTCTTACTTCACAATCATCATGAGTATTGACATTATTTGCAGATATAACTGTTTGGTTAACACTATCACCAGTTACATTTCCTACAAATGAACTCCGCCTTTCTTGAGCACTGGCTGTCACACCATACATGTATGTTACATTTACTGGACTAGATAAAGAATCACTTTGGTTATTTGCTATTTCTGGGAATGAGTGTTCCTTAATATTAGAGTTTTCAGCACAAGCATTCTGAGCATTGCTTGGTATAACACTACACTCGCTATCTATTACTTTAGGTATAGATGAGCCTCCACTGCAGCCTTTACTCCCATCAAGGTCTAGCACTTCTGAGCTCTCCAGTAACGTGTCTGTAGAAGCTGTTTCTTGAAGGAGACTAGAATCTTGTTCAGGTGTTGCTAGTGGTGCCACTGTGGCACACGATCTGTTCTTCATACTTCCTCCACTGACTGAATCCATTACTTCCTCTGGTGCATCACTGAATGCAGAAGGTCTTGCTATGTCCTCTGAGGGATCACTTTCCATGGAAGCACAAGAAGAAGATTGCAAAGATGAACTAGGTCCCTGAGTTAAAGATTTTCCTGCTTGGCACTGACTATCTGTATCAGTTTGATTATATGACATTTCTGAAATCTGTAAAACTTCATCCAAGTCCACAATATCATAAGAAAATGACCCATCTAAAGGATATTGCATTCTCTTGCCATCTCCATAGCTTGCTCCACTGCTCTCACTATCACAACTGGACTGTGAGCTGGCACTGAGCACTGGAGCCTTGGGCCGGACGCTGGGCTCACTGCCACCACTTGTGTCCTTAACAGATCCATTCCACGGCACCATTTGATCACCTCCTGGGGGGTCTGGGAGCGGCAGTGGCCGTTTCCTGACGACTGTTGGGAATGTTGGGGCGAGGCCCAGCTGGACAGCCATGGAGCGAGCCAAAGGTCGGTGGCCCATTTCAGTGAAGGACTTCATGAGGGACTTTGTTCGTGGTGGAAGGGGTGGTGGGGAGTCCTCATCACTCTGGGGAAGAATAGGAACTGCCTCTGGTACTTCTCCCTCCTGAGTCTGGTAGTCCTCTGCTGGATACACTGTTTCATAGATGGCTTCTTCCCCTCTGCTTTCACTCACTTTTCCTTTACTGGTAACATTAGGAACTTTGCAAGAGTATTTCCAGATTGGGGAGTAGTCTGACTCCCTACTACTGGAGCTAGTGTAGTCCTGCCCATTGTCCAGCCTAGCTTCCCCAAGGCCTGATTCCCCATTGAGAGCCACCTCCTCCTCCCCAAAACTGCTCCCCATACCATTGCTCATTGATGATGCAGATGAACTGTTGTTGTTGGACTTGAGTGGGTTTTTCCTGAAGCCCACATGGCCATTACTGATGAGCTCCTGATCACCATGGGAGTCCAGGAGAGACTCACTCTTGAGCCTCATCCTGTCCAGCTCCCCGGGGCACTCAAGCCCTCCGTGGCCAGAGCAAGGTGCACCGGTCGACGGGGGCAGAGTGAAGGTAACGGTGAAGTACACGTGACCAGACACTGACTCCCCTGTACTCTTACTGCCCAGTGCAAAGTCTAAGTGTCCCGATGATCCACTGTAAAAAAGCAACACTTACATATTAGCCATCTTGTATCAGAACACTAGTCTATATACTTCATTAAGTAAAAGAAAAGAATACTGAATAATGAAGAAACAAGTCAAAGTGTAATATGTAGAGACATTAATGTTCTTTCAGTGTAATGGTAAGTTGTTAGTTATTCTATGAAGTCCTATGAGGGGAAGGACTCACCTCTTGAGGCGCTCCCTGAGTGTGGCCACTTCAATGGTGAGACGGCCAAGAAAGCGGCTGATTATTGGCCGGCTCTTGGCAAACTTGTCCTTGAGCTCAATCTCCAGGACATCATGGAGGTAACCAATAAAAGTGAACTCCTGCCTCTTCCAAGAAGGGTTGACGGTATTCTCAGCCACACAAGACCGCGCCTCCTGTCCGTGGTGAGGCAGGAGTGTCTGGGACTCTCCAGGAAGAATGCGCAGCTTCACATAGGGGTCTGGCTGGAAGAATATTCCCCTTCGCAGTCCATGGGCGGCAAAGTCTGTAGAAAGAGGTCGATGAAGTGAGATGGCTAAGCACTCTACACACTAATGCAAGAAATATTCAATGGTCAATAATAATTTCATTCTCTGTGACTGGTGTATCAGTATGTACAGATGCTTCCCTAGTACTAGTTTGAGTAATAGGTTTGAGTAATAGAAGTGACAATGACTGACTGGAGATGGTGAAGCGGATGAGTCTGGTGCAGGAGATGCAGCGCTGGAGGGTTAGGGACGGGTGGAGCAGAGCCTCATCTTCCGAGGAGTCCGAAGCAGAGCCGTCACTGAGCCTCACCACACGCAGTACCGCTGACACCCCCAGACACGTGACGGCAGCACCCTCCCCACGCTGGTACCGCACCTCTACACTTCCAACATCTGTGAGGAGGAGGCTGTCATCAGGGCACACCAGACACAACAAAGACTATGAAACACCACTGACTATAGAGAGAGATGTCTGACAATTCTGACTGAAGTAAATCTAACCAAATGACAATAAGACAAGGGGAATTTCCTAAACATCAACTTCACATCAGAAAACACCAGATAACATTGGTATAAAAGTTAGAGAGTCTATTACTTCTGGGGAGAAGAACTGGCACATCAAGGCTCCAGGACACCTCCCCATGAGGCTGGCCGCTACACCGCCGCTGGTCCAGGCACCGCTCAGCTTCACTCTCTCCTGTAACAACAACAGCAACATCAATGCAATGCTTATTACTTCTGTTCCTAATGCAAAGGTCAATGAAACCAAGAGAGAGAGAGAGAGAGAGAGAGAGAGAGAGAGAGAGAGAGAGAGAGAGAGAGAGAGAGAGAGAGAGAGAGAGAGAGAGAGAGAGGGAGGGAGTGAGTCAACGGTAAACCACTCTTCCCCCTGTTTCCTTCCCCTTTTCCCTTCCACTCCTCTCCACTTTTATCACACTCCCTCTCTCCACTCCCTACTCCCTCTCCTCTCCCTTATTTCCCTCCACTCTACACTTATTTTCCTCTAGTTTCCCTCCACTCCTTCCCTTCACCTCTTCCACTTGTCTTCCTCCACCTACATTAGCATCCTTTCCCTCCACTCCCTCCTCCCTCCTCCCTCTCCTCTCTCTATTTCCCTCCACTCTAAAATTACTTTCCTTTAGTTTCCCTCCACTTACACAGCACTTCTTTCCTTCCTTTCACCTCTTCCACTTGTTTCCCTCCACCTACCTCAGCATCCCTCCACTCCCTCCCTTCCCTCCACTCCCTTCTCCCTTTTCTCTCCCTATTTCCTTCACTTACTCGCTTTACACTCCACTTATTTTCCTCTAGTTTCCCTCCATTCTTTCCCTCCACCTACCTCAGCTTCCCTTCCCTCCACTCTCTTTTCCCTTTTCTCTCCCTCTTTCCCTCCACTTACTCGCCTCACACTCCACTTATTTTCCTCTAGTTTCCTTCCATTCTTTCCCTCCACCTACCTCAGCATCCACTCCACTCCCTCCACTCCCTCCACTCCGTCAAGCATAAGGTGGAGTTGTGTCGGTCGGTCGGTCTGTTGCGTTAGGCGTGTGGCGCAGAGAAGGGCTGGTGTGGCCGCCCCTTTGCTGTGAGTGTGTGGCGCCGCCCTCCCTCCACCCGGCCAGTCAGTCAGTCCTCCGCGCGCCCTCGTCCACCCAGCACCACCGGGACTCAAGGCTCGGTCTGTCGGGGTCCTCTTGTTCGTGGTGTTGTGGTGGAGAAATTGGTGGTGACAGTGGTAGTGGTGGTGATGGTGACAGTGGTGGTGGTGGTGGTGATTCGAGTGTTATTTTGAAATGTTTTTTTTTTATATCTTCTTCGTTTCTACATTGAAAGGGTTTAGTTGGTGTGATACATGTTTTTTGGGGGTGTTTTGTGGTTTTTAGTGGTAAATTTGAATGTGTTTTGTGTTAATTTGAAGTGACAGTGGTTTTTAAAGGGTTTATTGTGGTTATGGTGTGTGTATTTCGCGTTTAGTTGAAGTGATACATGTTTTTTGAGGGCTTTTGTGGTTTTTAGTGGTAAATTTGTGTGTGTTTTGCTTTGATTTGAAGTGACAGTGGTTGTTAAAGGGTTTAATGTGGTTTTAGTAGTGGATCTGTAAGTATTTCGTGTTTAGTTGAAGTGATACATGTTTTATAGGTGTTTTATGGTTTTTGGTGGTAAATTTGTGTTTTTGCGTTAATTCGAAGTGACAGTGGTTGTTAAAGGGTTTATTGTGGTTTTGGTAGTGGATTTGTGGGTATTTCGCGTTTAGATGAAGTGACACATGTTTTTTTTAATGTTTTCGTGGTTTTTCTAGTAGTCGATTTGTGTGTATTTTGCATTAAAATGAAGTGACATCTGGTTTTTTAAAGTTTTTTTGTTCTTTTTATTGGTAGATTGATGAGTATTTTGCATTTAGTAGAAGTGACAGCTGTCTTTTTTTCATTTTTTTTTTTTTAGTTTTCAGTAATAGAATAACACGTATTTTGCATTAATTTAAAGTGACACCTGTTTATTTTACTTTTTTGAGGTTTATAGTGGTAGATTTTGCCTTTAATAGCAGTGACACCAGGTTTTTTAAGTTTTATTGTGATTTTAGTCGTAGATTTTGGGAGTATTTCGCATTACCGGCAGAAGAGGAGTGTTGAGAACGAAGTAGGCTGTTTATTGTGTGTTGGCCTTTGAAAACAGTCGTGGTGATCCTAACAAGTGTGAGAGAGAGCGGAGTGTTTCAGAATAATACAAGAAAATGAGGCAAACTGCTCCTCATAAGCGTGGTGATGAAGAAACACTGGGAAAAAAAAACTTGACTTAATATGGGTGTGGTGACAGTTGTGATGGATGGTGGTGGTGGTGGTGGTGGTGGTGGTGGTGGTGGTGGTGGTGGTTCCCTTGTCGTACATTTTTGTTTATTAGCGTTGTTTGTTGCTCAATTGTCAAGGGTAAACAAAACGAGTGTATTTACTTCATTTGTTTATTTATTTCATTTGTTTGTATTTTTGTTTGTGTTTTTCATTTTTTTAAATTTTGTCTCTCATTACGACTGAAAGGTTTGTTTACTTGTTTTTGTTTGTTTGTTTTGTTTAATATCTATTAATTTGCTTTATTTGTTTTATTTCGATGTGTTGTTTATTTTCTTTCTTGTTTTTTTACTGTATGAATATTTTTGTCTAATTCTGTTTCCCTCTTTTCTTCCTTCGTTCTTTTCCTTCCTTCCTTCCTTCTTTCATTAATTCCTTCCTTCCTCCCCCCCTTCCTTCCTTCCTTTCTTCCTTCCTTCCTTCTTTCGTTCATTCAGTCAATCAGTCAATCAGTTGTTCTCTTCCTCCCTTCATTCATTTATTTATTCATCTATGTTTTTCTATCCCTTCCTATCTTACTTCTTCCCATATATTCATCCATTCATTATTTTTTTCAGACATTATCATCTTTTACCTTTTTTTCTTTCTCTCTCTCTCTCTCTTTCAGTCATTCAATCAATCAGTTTTCTCTTCCTTTCTTTTTTCATTCATTCATTTCTTCATCACGTTCTCTCTATGTATTTTCTTTTCATTAATCCATCCAATCACTATTTTTTTCAGCCAGTTTTTATCTTTTACCTTTCTTTTTACATTTTCTCTCTTTCATTCACTTAGTCCATCAGTTATTTCCTTCCTTCTTTACTTTCTTTTTTTCTATAAATTCTTTCATCCGTTTCTTCATTCCTTCCTTCCTATTTTCCTTCTTCTCATTAATCATTCATTATTTTTTCAGCCAGTTTTTATCTTTTAGCTTTTCTTTTTACATTTTCTCTCTTTCATTCACTTAGTCCATCAGTTATTCCTTTCCTTCCTTACTTTCTTCCTTCTTTCATTAATTCTTTCATCCGTTTCTTCATCCCTTCCTTCCTATCTTCCTTCTTCTCATTAATCATTCATTTTTTCAGCCATTTTTATCTTCTACCTTTACTTTCATCCATCAATTTTTTTCGAGTCTTTGTGATTTCTTTTCTTTCTTTTTTTTACCTTTTCCAGTTCCAATTTTGTCTCTTTCGGTCTTTTTCTGTCAACGCGGAAGGTGCGCCTCAAAAAATACACGGAATCTTGTCACTCTTGGACGTTTTAATAACACACACA
>CM035190.1:17241312-17275639 GCA_020233015.1 Callinectes sapidus
GAGAGAGAGAGAGAGAGAGAGAGAGAGAGAGAGAGAGAGAAGTAGTATGTAGTTAGGAAAAGGAAAAAAAGAAAAAAACAACACCACCCTTACCTCACACACTATTGCATGTCTCACAAATCATATCTTTTTATGAACTTGCTTTCCTTGAAATTTCTGAGGTCAAGGAACTTTATAACTGGTATAATGGAGGAGCAGCCACACGCATGCCACTACTGATGCAAAACCTCAACCTCTCTCTCTCTCTCTCTCTCTCTCTCTCTCTCTCTCTCTCTCTCTCTCTCTAAAACCAGCACAAAATAACAGCAGGAAATGTACAGTATCATGACAACCTGTACTTTGCTATCACAGTCCATTTAAGTCTTTCACTGTAATGTACATCACAATATAGTCTTAAAAAAAACAATGCAATCTTCGCAAACATCAACAAGAAAGATAGAAAAGATGATTAGAAGGGTATGTTTAACAGTCTTTAGTCGGTAGAATGCTTTAAAATGGAAGTTCTCTGGGGGTGGTTTGTCAATAAGGAAGACAAGCCAAATCCCAGGAAAAGTGTTACATGTATTAGTGTCTGGTGGAACATAGTAGTAGTAAAAGAAACAGCTAATCAGAAGTACCTAAAAAATAGATGTCTGTTGAAATTACTAGAGAAGATTCTACTTAGATATTCCACCACTAGACTAGACACTAAGAACTCCAAACTCATTGTCAGTGAATCAGCAAGTAAGTAAAAATCAGTGCATGGTAAGGACTGTTTTCAGTAGTTGATTTACTGATTCTTAAGAAGAGAGTATAAATATTCATGGGATTCATTTAGAGGGCATCTTATTTATGGAGTTAAAAGTGATAACATTTAATCCCTTATGGATAACCACAGTTCTCGTTCTCTCATGATCGCTCCTGAAAGGTAACCCATCAACACTGGAACTGCCTGGTTACCTCTGTCAATACCATCATTAATATACAAACTATCTTGCTAACCACAGTCTGAGTGGAGATTGGGCATCCACTCAGGGTAATGGTTCCCAAACGGGTGGGCTTTCAGATAGGAGGTCTCCATTAGGTGGTCTTCTTTAGCCCATAAATTCCCATAAAATCCACACTGTTTAAGTAAAAAAAATAAATAAAAAACTGCATGCCTCTCTTCCTTCTGTGGCCTCGATGCACAACACTTTCTTCTTCCTCTCACCTCTATTCTGTCCACCTCTCTAATGCAAGAGCTAACCAGTACTCTCAACTCAGTACTTTTCTCTGGTAAACTCTGGAACTCCCTACCTGCTTCTGCATTTCTGTCTTCCTACAATTCAACCTCATTTAAAAGGGAGATTTCAAGACATTTATCCCTTTCTTTTGGCTACCTCTCTCAGACCTGCAAGAGGACTGGCAACTAAGAGGGCCTTTTTTACTCTTTGTATTGCCCTTGGCCAGCTTTTCCCACTTAAATAAAAACTCATTTCCCTTATATGTCTTCCCTCCAGACAGATGATCTTTCACCTCCAGACACATGAATAGACAAGTCACCATACCACTGTCTCTTGTGAGTGTGACAGGGTAAGACTCATACATAAAAGCAATAACATTAACTCACATCCTTCACATCTGCACCTTCACAGGCCAAAGATGAATGTAGACGAAACCTACAAGACACAAGACCCCACAGACAAGGTGGATGCAGTACTTACCCGCTACATAGAGGCCCAGCCAGTCGTGGGGTGAGGCAGCACAGTCAGGAGGCATAGACCACCTGACAGTCACAGTCTCACAGGAACTGGCCCCAATGCAGCTACGAGAGAGGGTGAGGCAGCAGCAGGGGGTAGTGGTGGGGGGGGCACTGGTAGCAGAGGGGTCTGGGAGGCTGGTGGCTGGACCATCGCATCGTGACATCGCTGTTGTTGCCGCCCCCCCACCACCGTTGCTGCCCCCCAACCCACCCTCTAGTCCATCTGAAACAACAACACAGTTTCTTTGAATGGTAGCCATAAGAACCTGACCTCTTGCTTAAAACTCATAATCCTTTGATCTTTTTGGTTTCCACACCAATATGTCTTGTAATAAATGTGGAGGTGGAAAGTACAGGTACCATCTTCATGACTATCTGACTTGCACAAATAGGGTAGCTACACCATACTTAACAGTCATGAATAGTGTTTTAATAGGTACCTTCACCATCTTTCAGTTACAATGTGCTCATAAGAAGTCATAGTCATCACTTTATACTTTATAGAGACACACCAACAGTTTCTTTCCAGTGTACTGCATCTTTCATAGAGTGTACTGTCTAAAGTTGAATGTTACACTATCAGGATTAAAAATCAATAACCTTTTAATTCTACAAGTCTATTTCCTAATAAGATTTTTTATTGTGATAAAATATATATAATATATACAAATAATAATAATAATAATAATAATAATAATAATAATAATAATAATAATAATAATAAATAAAATAAATAAATAAATAAATAATAATAATAATAATAATTATAATAATAACAATAATAATAATAATAATAATAATAATAATAATAATAATAATAATAATAATAATAATAATTCAGCCATACTGGCCTGTAATACAATACAATGGAAGCAGCCGCAAGTCTTAAGGTCTAGCCCAGCCCTGTACAGTGCCCTGTATAGTCTCCTAGCACACTGTTCAGTCTCTCATGATGTTATCTTAAATAATATTAATCCAGGGTTGTGTTAAGACATATCAGATCTTACTCATCCCAATCTACTCAAGCCTGCCCTACATATGACTTAAGTGACTGGTCTTCATGTCATCTAATATATACATAAATGTATACAACACCATCACCATCACCACCTAGCATATTACATAAAAGTGAGATGGATCCAAGGGCATAACTTCACTAGCATAAATAAATGTTCAAAATGTTGCATCCTTTAGGTTTCTACCTAAATCAATTATTTTATCACATGTTCTTTTATACATTTTAAAATGGTTATGATAATTATTGTTTATAGTAATAACTTCTGAGTACAATTTCTTGGGAACTATACTTTTTCACTTTTGAAACAAAAACTATTGGTAACTTTATACAAAATTAACATAACAGCTCTTTCTATCTAAAATATTGCACTTCTACCAAAATATTGAAAGGTTAATCTTTCTTACAAGTCTGTGCCCATACAATAGCAAAACTCACATTTGTTAAAGGAGACACTGTGGCCTTGAAATAAAGGTAAAAATCATTGTAAGGCAGTGCCTATTAAAGGTGCAATACTGCTCAAAATGTACTGCAGATTGATAGTTGCTTTTAAATCCACCCAGCTCCTCAATGCTCAAGACTCGATAGAAATGACATCCCATTGTTTTTAGTCCCTTCAGTACTGAAATGTATTTTTATCCCAAGTTTTGAGTGAGATTAGACAATTTCATTGACACTAGGGACGGTTTATAGAAGTCAGAAGATTGATGGCCAGAGTCTGTAATATTTCAATCCCCACATGAGTTTCAGAAGCTGTATAAAATTGGCAAACAATAAGCAGAATCAATATGAAAATGCATCTCAGTACTGAAGGGAAATTTGAGTAGCAGTGTAGTATGGTTTGTCACTCTGTCTATAGAATATTGCACCAATCATGTGCCACCACTGCTGAGGATCCCACTCAAGATTTACTTATATGCCTCCTTTGTTTAAGGAATATGTCAGGCATTCAGCAGAAGGCAGAGCATTATTTTTCAATACAGCAACCAATGATATGAACCCTTGCAATCATCTCACCTTGTTTTATGAAAGATGCTACTGGTCTTACTCTATAGACACTCATTACAAGTAAGGACTGTCAAGGCATACTAAACCTTATATTAAACCACGACTTGCAATATGAGAGAAAAAGAGCATAGAAAAATGTGGTTTTGGTAAACATATTCAGACAATTTATGGTGTTCAATTCTCAGTTTCATTCAATCAACAGTTTTTTCATTGGCTTGTTCTTCTGGTTTGAAGTGAATTAATTGTTACACTACATCTATACCGTTATTATTGTAAATGTTTAATGTTCTTTATGATTCTTTAACTCGGAGTTTTAGTCCAATGGTTGCTTGTTTCTGAATGCATACCTCTCATCCCCAGCAATCTTGTGGGATCTGTATCCTATCCTAACCTTAACCTGATTATCAAAAATATATAACAGCAAAAATACCCTACCTAACCTACTACATAAAACAAATCAACATTGTGAATCGTTGGCAACACTGTTCAATAATAACACATCAACACTCACAGCAGCCATCTCTGCCGTCAAAGTTGTAATTTATGTATTTTCATGGTTTTTCTCAATGATTTTCTTTTATTTCCGACTTCTTCAATGCACATTACTAGATTTAACACTCCTCAACCAAAAATAACTAACTTCCCATGGGTCCCCCAGACTGGTGGGGTTAGATTAGTTAGTTTAGTTTAGTGTCCTAAGAGGGATACAGGATGGATAAAGCTCACCCTTGTTAGGTTTTCGAAATATGGCATCTCATCCTTATACTTTTCATGAACGTCTAAATATGGTATAATTTTGTCATTACCTCCTAAACCTTACTGTTCCATCATTCCCCAGCTTGTCTGATTAACCTGTCATAAGCATTGCCTATCAAGGTTACCCAGCACAGGTTTGGTGTACATTTGTCTTGCCTTCATTACATATTTCATTGCTGTCATGACATCTCCTAACCTAACCTGACAATTTCCTTATAACTGAACAATTAGGCTGATGCATGAATCAACTCAAAACTAACTTCCTGACACTGAGATTTACCTCCTGAGAATCCACAAAACAAATCATAATAAGTAAATAAAAAATGCATCACCACCATGAACATATAATAAGCCTTTCTAGTTGAGTAAACAAAATATACAACTGACGAGATTTATACTATGACATGGACAACTTTCATCATGAGGAAGGCGTTGTATGAAGCAATACTAATCAAGAGTGTTCTTTGTGAGAATACTTGGAAGTTAGACAAGAAGGATGCATTGGATGAACTAAAGTCAGAGAGAGAGGTACGAGATAGACATGTCATTGGGTTTAATTAGAAGTGTCATATCTCCTTAAGAGTGGTCCACGTGTGGCTCCCCGCCAGTAGCAGCGAGGCCCCCCACCACTGTGCCTCAGACTCACGGGTACTTGCCAGCGTCTCCATCAGCGGTGGTCGGGCGGCCCCTCATCTCCATTACTGTTTTCGTCCTTTATCTACATCTTGGAGGCATTATTTGGCTTCGCTGCTAACCATAAGGCTGGGTTTTATTAGTACCATACCTATATAGAGGTTGTCAGAGTGGAAAAAGTCGGTATACAGCATGGGCCGGACACAAATCAATAGTAAACAAAATGGGTGAATGTCAACAACACGCTCAGTCTTTGCAAAACTCAGGTGTCACTAACAGGAACCGATATTTGCACCAAACTCAATTCCAATGTACTTTAGAATTATACCTTTTGCATTTTGTTTGTCTCCTTGTGGTCAAATCTTTCCAGTAATGTCAGAAAGTTGTAGCTTCACATATATTACTGGAACGCTAATAAAAAAAGTGTCAGGGAGTGTATATATAGGTGAAGGAGCTTGTATGCAAGTGTTTTTTTTTTTTTTCTACCTGTTAACTATCAAGACAGTGAGGAATATATCAGACTTATATAGCAAGAGGTATTGTGGGAGTTCACTAAATTTAACTTTTTAAGACATCTTTAGTTTATTTTTTTATCATTTATTTTTATTTATTTATTTTTTCTTTTTTTCTTTTTAGGGGGGTAAGCTCTGGGAATAAAGGCATTTCTCGACGCATTCCTTTCACTCATCTGAAAAGACTTACAATTATTTCGGGGTACAAGCTTCCAATGCTCTCAAGGGGAATTAGCGGCAGAAATAAGTGCGCAGTGGGAGGAGCCTTGCTAACTACTGCCCATGGAGATCTAAACACAACACAGATACTGAAATAAAGGAGATTGACACTGAAAGCTACTCCCTAAACAACACAAAGAAGGATTACCCATTATAGTGGTGGTTATAGATAAATGGTACATAGAACAATATATATATTTTTTTGTCAACCTGGCTTGGATTTACTTTACCATCATCACTACTCAACTCTCCATATAATAATCTCAATATCTCTGCCAGCTTTCTTACAGAGAGAGAGAGAGAGAGAGAGAGAGAGAGAGAGAGAGAGAGAGAGAGAGAGAGAGAGAGAATAATGACGAAATATTAGTAATAACAATAAAAATAAATAAATAAATAAATAATAAAAACAACAGCAACAACAACAATTAACAATAATAAAAAAAATGAATATGTAAATGAAAATAGAAATAATCACACCTATAGACAAACACCGGTGATCTCTGACTTACCTACTCTATGGTTGACAGACATGGATTCTTATAATATCCTTGCTGAACACCGACCTGGAGAGGCGAATTGATATCTTTGGTACATAGTAAATGCCTTGGCAGGATCATGGAGTCAATCAGCGAATGCTCCGTGAGACTGACTCGAGGTGCATTCATTACCAGCACAGTCCGTCAACGCCAACACTGCGGCTATGTGGGCATGTGACGTGCTATCCAGAAGCCCATTCTGCTTGTTGGGTTGTCTCCGAAAGGGATAACCCAGCATGGAGGAGGCCGAGAGGACGCCTACAGAACTCGTGGCTGCGGCAAGTTGATGGTTCTTACTGGGTGTTATTTAGTACGGGAAGTGAAAGAAAGGGGACTCGCAAGAGGCGATGCCTCCCCCCCCTACCTCTGATTGATTGATCGACACAGATACTTTTATTTTCCCTGATAGTTTCACTCATTCTTATCATTTGCTGTTATCAAGACTCGCGACTTTGGTGTAAAACTGGCTATGCAGAGGAAAGAATTAGATAAAACACACGTAATATACTGATTTAGGTGCTTCATATGCTGGTTCAACACTCAGCAGCCTGTATATTTGTAGTGGCGTTGATCATGATATTCTAGTCCTTAACATACTCAGCATCCCATTCATTTTTAACCGCCTCCAGCACCCACGACTCACACATGTCCCTAGCCTATTGCCATGCTAAATGTGCGTATAACGAACGTTGTGCGATGACGGCCGTACCTAACTGAAGTCAGCAAAGATCACACTTATTGGTTCTACCCTTAACAGACTATGGGTCACCCCCACGCATCGCTTGCAGACAGTACCACGCTTCGTTACATTCTCCCAGAAACACTACTCATGTATACCAAGGCTTCTGTAGCAGTCATTTGTAGTTTTTCCACAGCTTATTCTCCTTCTGTCTGCAAAATCTATTTTAATCTCTGCAGGGTAACACTGGTTGATGACCCGGGGTAGTTTCCTCCAATACTTTTATAAGTCTACTCCAAGTCTGGTACTATCAATAGTAGGTGCAAATTATGCCTGTACTTGCAAACAAGTATGCAGCAGGCAATATAATTAATACTGAATTAATTTGAGAAACAAAGCTACTCACTTCATAAAGGAATACAGAAAAATCTGTGTCACAACAGAGTTTTATTGGTGAGTTCACTGTTGCTTAACAGAAGACCATGAGGGATATTGCTGCTGCAAAAAAGAAGCTGATTAATAACAAGTTATATCCGTTCTTCCTTGCCAACTTCCCCTTACGGTATCAATTCTGGTCAAACTTCAAATAATTATGTTTCTGGATATTCAAAGTTTGTTATATTGTTAGGAAATTTTCTTGCTTAATCAACCCAGTAAAAGAAAAGAAAAATCTATTGACTGGTAACCTGTAAATTTGTACTAAGTAGAGGACTATGGCGGGAAAATTAGTTATAAGTTCAGGCAATGAAGGGGGGGGAAGGTGAATCCTTAACTCACAAATCCAGTCCTTTGCTACTTGGCGAATCCCTTGAATGTTTCAAATCCTTATCCACAAGTGATCCATGATCCTCCAGTGAGATCCTCTGAGCGCAGAACATGTCCCCGAAATATCCTGCATTTTCTATCCATGGTAAATCCAAGTGAGATCCTTATGAGAGCATCCCATCCAATGTGATCCAAGTTATCCAAAGTGTGATTCTCCCCTTGCTAGCTTGCTGCGGCATTGTATCCTCCTGAGCCTTTCACTCCGATTTGAGCCTCTCGTCCACGCCATTGTGAATGCTCCTCCTCCACTTCTCAAATCCTAGCTTTCCAAAATCTACGATAATTTGGCAGGAAGGATGGCCATATTGCAGCAGCCTACTAGCTACGGGACTGTGTAGAAAGAAAAACAAACAATTAGTCTCAGGTAAATTGAGAGCTACAGTGTATGGGTCAAGCTTCGTTCAATACAAAATCCATTCGAAGGCGAATTTTATTATCCATTTTAATCAAAATGTTATTCGGTGACACTGAACACCAGGGAAAATCAGAGAAAAGAATACTTCAGTTGAGGAGTAAGAATGGAATGTGAGAACATAAGATAATCATTAGCATAAGATGTTAAAGAAAGGAACTTAATCTTTAAGTAACCTATAATGTTGTCACAATGTTATGAATACATCTTATAAATCTAAAGTTTACTTGCCCTTTGTATACAAAAGTTAACTTTTTCCTTGCACTAAGCATGATCACTAAAGAACTGCATAAACCTACTCCAAATTGAGTTACCTTAAGTCTATCAAAATTTGTTCAAAAGTACAAAAAATTCCAAATCTTCTATAAGACCCTTAAAAGAAATATTTTGATGGTCAAGTCATATATGAATTTGTTTCCAAAGTATTTACATGTGGCACTATTGAAATGAAAATCAGTCAAGTTGTGGATTAAGTGCCACACACTCACCCTTTCACCAAAACCTAACAATATGAAGACAACCAATAATCAAAGGGCAAGTGGGACGTGTGACTGGCAACTGTGCAGACCTGACGTCCTCCAATCCCGGTTACAGACTGCATGGGCCCAGAGAGTCAAGTCAGCGCAGGGCACACTGTCCCCAGCCTGTTGTGCCCCTGCAGGCCGTGGCCGGCAACTTGGCCGTACAACAGGTCGGCCAAGTACTCATCCAATCACTGCCAGGTATCTTCTAGGGTCTGCACCGTGACCAGCCGAAGAGTTAGTAGCGGTCCCTGGACCGGGACCTTGACCTCGAAGGTGATCTTGAATATGAGCGCCGCACAGGGGAGTACGTTGGGGAGCCCCTGTACCCCCTTGGGGACCTGGAGCGTGATCTTGACCTGCCGCGCCCTCCACCAGATGCAGGACTGGAACCACCGTAGTCCTCCTTCACACGAATGTAGGAATTCTCACCCTGTAATTGCTAGAATTGTAAGCACTCAAGTATCCTTGATACTATGAAATGAGAAAGTTATGAACAAGTGTTCATCTCTGCAATGAAAAAAGTTAATACAAGTACCCTGAATATGTGATTCTTTCAGTTGTTCCACCAGATATGAACCATAAACAATAACTCTTCCATTCCTAACAATTAATTTCAATCATCATATAAACAAACATTATTACATCAGCAAAACCAATGCTCAGAAATGCTCAGGAGCTAATCATTTTCATTCACTGAAATCATCATCAGTTATTGAAATTTTATAGGATGATCACCATAGTAACACATAAAGGTTTATTCACTGGGAAACACTGTTCTCCATTTAAAGGCATGATTAATTTGCAACAAACCTTGCATACTTCCTCTTCTTGTGTATTCTATTGAAACAAAAATGTCACTACAGATAGTACCATTAAAATAGAAAAATTCTCTATCAGGAAAAGAAATTACTTTCTAGGTAACGTCTCTCTTCCATGTCCACATATACAATATCCAAAAATTATTTCCTCTCAAAATCAATGCATCACATCATTCTTGCCCAGTGCAGTCAGATGGGATAAGATATACAAATTCACACTCCCATTCCCATTACCTCTTTGGGCCTCTTGAGGGGCAGACTACTGATCTACATTAGTCATGAACTGATGACAACAATAGAAGTGAAGATATGAAAGCTATCCTCTCTTCTTTATAAGACAAGAGCACTATGATGTTCAAAACATTCAAGACATGTACTGCTGGGGTTCTTACTTGGGCTAGTAGTGGTAGAGGGAGGGAGTAAAGGAACATCTATCTATACAGGGTGTAACACATTTCTGCAGATACTGCTTAAGATGAAAGCACATGTTATTCAAAGTAAAACAAGATATAAGCACATATGCCTTATCTAGCCTTATAAAATTCAAGTGTGGCCAGGAGACAGGTAGGATGGTGGAGGTGGGAGGGTATCCACTGTAGGACTTGCTGAGATGATGTCAATCAGCAGCAGGCTGCTCTTATATCAGTCACCACAAGGTAATATACTGTACATCTCACTAAAATTTTTACAAATAGGCTGCCAACAGTAAATGGAGAGAAAACTCCAAAAAAAGACCAAATTCATAAAGCACCCAAAGACAAATTATGAATATTAAACATCACAGAAGTTTTGAACTACTTGTGATATCTTTATCATATTCTATATATCTATTTCATGTTTTTAGCTTTGGGTAAGACCACTGCAAGGATGCACACAAAATTTAATAATCATATTCCCAATGTATTAATTTACGACACATTTTCACTTTTACTTGTTCTCTATTTCTCTGAATCATGGGCAAACAAACACTGCCCTTACTCAAACTGACAAGCTGCCATGTCTCAGATCCTGTCAGCTGCTGATACAATGAGTAAATTGAGCCTGTTAAAGTCCACACATGAAGAGCAGTGCTATAACCAAAACTTCTTACATCTTTTCATCCTTATTGGTCTATTCTCTTCTCGACTATTAATCAATTTTTGACAGACATGTTCAAAATACAGAATATGCAGCAAACCTTAATTCAACCCAAGTGGCTCTCTATCAGACATAAATAATGCACACACCCTCACTCAGTTCAACAAAGGCACATAACCAGCATGTATTTACCTCATGGGAGCGGAACTTTGAATCATCCAGTTTTTTGACAGCGTATTTCATATCCTCATAGCGAAGGAATTCCACCACCCCAGTGCCGTCTTTGTACACATCAGCATAGCAGACGTCACCAGCCTCACGCATGTGATCCTTCAAGTCCTGCCAGCTACCTGTGGGAGGCAGCCCTGAAAGAGGAAACAAATGCCATAAACATCATAAAATAATGTAAAATAATCCATTACTTCTTGAGATATATATAAAACTAACATTATTTCATGCCTAATCATGTCTAATATCAAGTTAGTTCAGAGATATCATTAGATACCAATGCCAATTACTTATCGACTTGATATCAACACACTATACTTTGAAATGCTCAATGGCATCTAGATAACTCATGGACATGACCATGCATTAATGCTATCCATCAATAAAGTTTTCTCATGAGGTTGCTGAAGCAAATCTGAGCCATAAATGTAACCACAGTATTACAAAAAACCTAAACTTTAAAAAAAAATACTAAAACTGACATCTTGGAATGTATATGGCAGCATTTTTTTTATGTAAAAGGGGAAGCTGGCCAAGGGCAACAATAATAGTGAAAATAAAAAGCCAATTAATGGCCAGTCCCTTGAAAGGTCAATAGAGTTAGCCCAAAGTCAGGGAGAAATGTCTTTCTATCATGGATATTTTCTAGTTGGTGACAAATATACATATGTGTATACTGAAATTCCGACACCACTACAGACCTGTAACAACCACTCTGTACTGTGAGCGCCGAGCCGGGGGGCCCCTTCCTCTGCCCCTGCCAGACCCACCCCGTGCAGCCCCTGGAAGGCTGTTACGGGGGAATTCCACGCGAAGGCGATAGCCATCATAGTCGTATCCATCACGTGAATGTACTGCATCCTCAGCATCCCTGAATACAATAAAGAATGTCATTAACCCCACAGTGAAGCAATTTACTAACTTAAATTAAGAAAATACAATAAATCCTTTGTTCAAATCCTGGGCCAGGCAAAACCTCATAAGAAATAGTTAGACTAAAGTTACTTCAGAATTATAGGTTAGCAATTTCACCAATTCACATGTGTGACCACTCCTACAGAAGTGTTTGTGTGTGTGTGTTTTCTGCTATGTAAGGATACGCTTGCATTGCACCATCTTGACAGTGGTAACTCTCAGCCCTCGGCTAAATTGACAGCTTTCAAAATATTTGCCATGTATGACAATGTCAGTGTATTTGACCAACAATGAGGACCAGACATATACAAGAGCAAACTTATATAGCAACATATTCAATAGAAGTGAAAAGTCTTGTTAGCAAATCCACTAGGTGGACAACATATTCTCATTAGTTAAGGTAGCGAAACCACAGGTGGCAAAACTTCTGGCACCCTGGAGAAATCTAATTTACTAAGTCTTAGTTGTTCATTAGTATGAAAGACTAATAAATGCTGCCAACACAATTCTGTGGTTTTTTTTTAAGAAAAAAAATTTCAACATCTATTTGTCTACTCTGAAATATATCCACAAGCTTGCACCTGTGTATCATAGTGCACCACGTTTCCTTGCTGCATATTGCAGTTAACAATACACTTTTCTGTGGGAGCACTAAGTTACTGAAGTGAAACTGTGGCCATATTTCAGAAAACAGAAAATATATTTAGGTAAGTTTATCATAAGTGATATGGGATACCTGTAGAATATTCACAAGTCCCTATGAAAAAAAAAGATGTATGACAATAGAAGTAAAACAACATTAAGAGGATATATTCTCGCCTTCCAATGGTAGTCTATATAATTCCTGAGCAATAACATGCCTGAGCAGCGCAGGCCATACACATGGCGGGCAGGACACCGTAAATGATACACTATTTTAGACATTTATTGACGGACCACCGCCTTATCTTGGCCTACATGATATTACAAAATAAATATACATAATGTGGGAATGTTGAGTGGATGGCAGCAGGGCGGGGGGAGGGCAGCGTACACAACAAAGAGCAGCTGAAGTCTGGGCGTCCTGTGTCTCTCTCCAGGATGTTCCCGCCCAGACCATCCGCTCCCCGCACACACCCTAACCAGCCAGCCTGTCCCTCCATCTATCCCTCCACACATCCACACTCCACTTCACCACCCACCACTCACTCATTATCCACAGCGCGCACACACATACACACACACCCACAAGGCCACTGAATGAATTCCTCCACACTAACCTTGGGTCCTCGAACTCCACGAAGGCGAAGGGCGGGCCGCGACGGTTCTTCAGATCTATGAACACGATTTTGCCAAATTTGTAGAATAGATCCTCAATATCTTTGGTCCTGATGTCCGGCGGCAGGTTCCCCACGTATATGCGACACTCGTTGTTTCCTCGGCCGTAAGACATGGCTAATAGAGAGCGGTGATGCACGCCGTTCTGTCCTCCTCTGGCTGCCTCAGAATGGCGTCTCCTGGGCCAGTGTTGCCAGGTGGTGGACTGGTGGTGATGAGGCGCGGCACCAGCAGGGCGGGCGGCTCGACTCCACTTCCTGTATGTAGCTAGGTGGAATTTGGACACTGAATATTTGACAGTGAATTAAGTGGTTCTTGTCTGAGATTCACCACTATTTATATTAGCCTCAGGGTGTGCTGCTGTACATATCCTGGAGGCTCCTGATATCAGTGAAAACAACACAAATGGAATTCAACTAAATAGGCACGTAGAAATTAATTGATTAACTAATCTACCTAATTGTATTATACAGGTGTTATTCACCTCGGTCGCCTGCTGGTCATCCAGCCAGCCTTGTGTGTGTGTGTGTGTGTGCGTAATGTGCAATGCCCACTTTTTGTTTCTTGCTGTTTTGTAATAGGTATGCACCAGCAGAGATATTACAAGGATCCTTGGTATGTACAGCAGTACTTCGTATCACATGCTTATTTAGACCATCTCATTTTTTAACTACTTTTTCTTTTCAGGAATTATATTTCTTTTCTAACTTGAATGTTCATGTTTATCAACACAAAACACCACCGGCTACAATATTCATCAAAAAGGGAAAATGAGCTTTATGTAGATGTTTTTATTCGGTAGCTACGAGAGAGTTTTCACTTACTTGGCAGCACTGCATTAGGTTTGGGTTTTGGCGGCGGGGCCCAATCAGGGGTGTCCGTCTTTCCAGATTGATAATGAGACAAACCCTGTCTTCTAAACAACATTTTAGAGCTTGATTTTACACTGAATGTGAACTCCTATATCGAAAATATGCACTTACCTTTTGTCTATCTAAATACATAGCCACACAAACTAATACAAACTAAAATCACCTTCGATAGAAAGCAAGGTTATAGAAACGTAGTTATATAAACTATTTACCCCTGTAATTACCTTCAGCTGATCGTTTATACTAAAAAAGGCCTCATAACCGAGTTAAGTTCTAGAATCAGCTGTACCGTACAAAATCAATATATTAATGATAGCTGGTGCGACTCGTTACATCACTGAAATGACTGGAAAAAAAAAAAAAATGAATAGATGAAATATCATTACATCTGAGGGGGTGACCATGAACGTTCAGCCCACTCTTCCTTGTCAGAGAGAGAGAGAGAGAGTGGGGGGGGGGGAGGAGGAATCAAACAAATATAGAGTTTTTGTTTATTTATGAAATACTGAATTATGAAAATCGGTATAAAGTGTTATATTGGAATGAATATGCAAAATTTATTAAGCCAAAATAGGTTCTCCGGGCTTTAAGTACAGAAAACAAAACATACAATTGGAAGAATAGCTCATGTGGAATGCATACATACATATTACATTTCACAATTAATTTTGAGATCTCTTGGTAACTAAGGGGGTCTATCATATTAATAAACATTGGTTTCTAAATCTTCTAAGGCACTATGAAGTATACTAATAAATTCCATGTTAGAATAAATAACCTGTCAACTTCAAAGAAACCTTGGGGAAGAGAGAGCCCTGCCTGCAGTGAAATTCAATGGGGAACAAACCAAATCCTGATATAAATCACTATACAAAACTATGAATGACAATTTTACAAAACCTACATGTATAAAAATGTTGGTAAGTTAACAGTAGTGTTTTTCTTATCACATCATCACAATCACAAGCAATAAAGCAAATGAACCTTAAAAACCACAAAGTTATATATAGTAATTCAATTTTGCAGCATCTGTACACTCCAGCAACTTATAGTATATATTGATATATTATGCCTTTCTTTAAATATTTTTGATGATAAAGTTACAGGATTATTAAATACATAAAATAGAAGCTCTCAACTGAAAGTAAGTAAAGGAACATTCAAGCTGAAACCAAACAGCTAATGACTGTGGAAGTAAAGCTACAAGTGGAAGGTTGTAGATCTTTATGGTGACAGCAGCAACAGCAGCAGCAGCTCACTGATCTTCCAGGTCCTTGGCACCATGCTTCAAGATACGAGTGAATTCCACATAGTCAAACATGGAGTTCTTGATTGGAGCCTCACGGTACATTTCATCAACCTGTCAAGAAATGTTGTCAGTATTAGTGGCATTGTAAATTTCTCATAATGCAATTGGTATGTGGCAGATCATGTTTGAAGCTGGAAAGTAATAATAATTACTTGTTTCCATCAGGGTTTAGAACACCAAACAAACTGTAACATTATGTCTAACAATGTAGATTACTTTATGGAAATCTATATATATCTGATGGATAACAAATGTGAATTCTTTAATAGAAATAGCAGAACAGTGATAAATGATAAATAGTAAAGAAAATATGAGGACTCATATTAATATACCTAACCTTTACATCCCATTTAAATTTGCAAGCAAAATCTTACATGACAGAACAAACAGTTTACATTGGCTTCCATTTATTATGAATATTTTGGTCCACTTCTCTCTTTCTTATTGACACTAAACTACTCTGTGACTGTGATTACTTCAACATATAAATTCTCACAGTATACATACATCCTCGTCAGTGAATCGGTCTCCCATGGACACCAGCAGTTCTCTCAAGTATTCCTCGTTGATGTAACCTTGGTTGTTTTCATCAAAGCAGCCAAATGCATTCTTGATGACGTCCTCAGGATCAGTACCCTGTAAACATGGTAACCAATGTGATTTTTCTATTACCTATGAAAATTTTAGCCTTAAAACTTAAATATACCAATGAAAATGGACTTTATTGTAGCTCAAATATTACGGGATTATACTCATTTGTTTTTCAATGGATACTAAAATGTCTCACAAACCTGCAAGCGATCGCCAAACAGTGTCAGGAACATTGTGAAGTTGATGGGTCCTGGTGCCTCATTCATCATTCCCTCAAGGTAGTCATCAGTGGGATTCTTGCCTAAGGAATTGAGACAAGTTATGGCAAACCTATTACACTGGCCATTAAAAACTACTCATCTCCAGTTAAATATTGTCTTCATACTGATTTGTTGCATTAAAAATAACAGTTGTTAATTAAATCAGATGGACTTTTAGTCATCATAAGATGTGTTATCCTATGAAAGACACTGCTAAACTAAGTCTAATGAAGCTTAATGATGATTCAAGCAAGGTTAGGAAGTTGTGATGCAAAATCTTCAATAGAAAAGACTTTTACTGATGAAATAGTAGACCCTTCTTATTTTTAAAAATATTTGTTAACTTTAACTGATGATTGTCACTTACTAAAGATTTGGATTTAATTAAAATTTCACAGCTCATTTTACTAATCGTGACAAGTTTTTAGAAGAATCCTAAACTGAATATTTGCTTATACAAAATCTTGGACATCAGTGTTTCAGCTTCACTTGCCTAGGGAGGCCAGCATGTCATGGAGATCGTCCTTGTCAATGAAGCCATCACGGTTTTGGTCAATCATGTTGAAGGCTTCCTTGAACTCCTGGATCTGAGCCTGATCAAACATAGCAAACACATTGCTGGTTGCTCGCTGGGCACGCTTCTTTCCGATCTTCTTTCCTGCCTTGCGGGACGACATCTTGGCTGAAAAGGAAAGGAAAATTGTGGTATTATCATTGTGCAACCTCTCTACAGACTTGATAATTACTATCTATGTGGAGTTAAAATGGTCAATCTGTTAAATGGTTAAGAAAACGACATAGTTCAAGAAAAATGTGGTCCATGCATTTGACATGAGTGAAACCATAATACATTCACAAGTACAGTACAACTAAATCAACAAATGCCTAATTCAGTTTTAAATCCAGAAAACTGGATTTCAAATTGCAATAACAATGTGAAGTCTAGTATGTGACTGAAACTGAGGCTAATAAGAAGCCACATACCAAGGAAGGGTGTTCTTGGAAGGCAGGAAGGGGGTATGTTTTAGAGAAAGGTGGAGAGGGAGATGAGTCACACAGTCACAGAGGAGCCTTCTGTCACTCTCAACTTCATGTCAATCGCCTCATGTTTATTCTATCATAAAGTGAACCTGTTCTACTGTCTGCTTTCACCGGATTCATTAACTGTACTTATACGGATTAGCGATCAAGCAACAGCACCTCGGGATGATGCGAGTGCTAGAATCCAGGTATGCGGGTCATACGAGGAAATAATTAACGGGTTACCTATAATTGCCAGCACACTCGCACACATCCTATTAGTTGGCATATATGGTAAGATTTCCACTCATGGCGGGAGGCACAATCCGAACTGCCAAATAAGGAAAACTAATCCAACAAATCCTTAAGTTTTCGACCATACTCTCTCCATATAACTCTCATCCACAAGTGTTAGTCGAGCATGTCTGAAAAGGAGAGGATATGCCCGCACTCAGAGAAAGCAGGAGGGTGTGGCACGGCGAGGCACTGCGCCATCCACTCACACAGGTGACACATACCCACTCAGGTGTCATTCACGCTACCACCACCCACCATTCCCTCCTCAATCAAGCTTCTATAGCACAGGGAACGCTGCTATAATCGCTAGATTGCGGTAAACAGCCTTACCTTGATGTTAAGTGGAGCACAAGTAGGAGAGCAAGAGGTGTGTTGCCAGGCCTGTGATCCCGGTGGATGTTGACTCAGCTCTGACTCGACCCCGCCATCTGCCGGACCCCTCCACCACCATCACCTTCTCCCTTCCTCCTCTCCCTCATCATTCTGCAATCTGCAACTTCATGGTTCACTTAAAGCTACCCAAAACTACGTTCAGTGATTCTAAGTCGCAAGGAAGTGTGTTGTACCTGTTAAACATTTCGATGATATCAATAGCACCATTAAAAAACTCCAGTGAAAAGTATAACCGATGTTTTAGGAAACTAATGAAATGTAACGAAACTTTTAGGTCAGTTGATTACACCTGGGGCTTTGATCACTGCTATCAGTATTCTCAAATCCTGCATCCGTTTTTAGAAAAGCACTCCATACAGATACATGTTGAAAGTGCCAGTGGTATTTCAGTCCAGGCGTTACAAGACACAGGTGCTCGCAACTCCTAGCATCGATGGGAGAAGCGACAGGAGGCACTCGTTACTTTCACGTCGAGGTTGTGTCAGATTCACCTCCCATGACCTCCAGCTAACAACTGACCCCAACAATGTGACATAGAGGGGAGGGAAGGAGGGAGACAATCTTGAGCCCGCAGGTATGGGTGTGTTCGTGAAGCACACACCAAGAGGAATGTTGCTGGCGTTATCACCCTGCTGTAACCGTGTAACCGTATCCTTGCATAAGTGCTGCTCCCTGCCCTCTCCTCTGGCTGCCTGGCACTCGCCCCACACGGCACAAAGAAGCCTTTTTACACAGATACAGACTCGTCTCTAGCTGTCATGTATATGTTCATCTGATTGTATGATATCTATGCATATGTTTCGTAAAGTCTAGTCATGTATGCTTTTCTATCGCATGTTTTATCATCTACCTTATCATATGAGCATTTCCTAAGATAACATATACAATATCTACTGCGCGAAAAGAAAGCAATGACTAGCATGAGTCACACACACACACACACAGAGAGAGAGAGAGAGAGAGAGAGAGAGAGAGAGAGAGAGAGAGAGAGAGAGAGAGAATATTCAAATGCAAGGATACTTTATACTTGTGGTTTATTCGTTAACGCAAGAAGCCCACATGACCATAATAGGGCATGTAATGGACTTGATTACTTGCACTGTGAATCATACTGTAGCTATAACGCTATATGTTACTGACTGTACGTAGACTGGTTATTATATTGCCCATATTCGTATGTATATATATGGAAAGAACTGCAAGATAGATAAACAAATACATGACGAAACGTATAAAAGTTGTTCCTCAAGATTAATGCTCTGATAAAATATGTCTTGAGTTATAGGCAATATATTAAGTACATTATGAAAAAAAGGGAGGGGGGAAACACGACGAATGTGAGTACTATGGAGGACGTCTCTATGGTAGTTGTAACAAATATGGCGACTTGGTTAGTGTGTTGAGGGGTCAGTGTCATCTCCCTGCCATTGCTCCCAGAAAAAAAAAAAAAAAAAGAGTGCTGTCTCTGAATACACCAATAAGTCATTACATGCATTGTCAGGTGGAAGGAAGTGAATGTATGCGAATTTTCTAATCAATGCATAAATCTTGATGGATATGTTGGTAATTCAAGTTTTTGTTCTGCCCATGTCTGTTTGACCAGCACATCACCGCCTCACCACTGAATTATTATCACGTGTCATCTTCGTGCTTTTCACTGTGACTGATCCACAGTGATAACAGAGGTATTTTCCATCACGTTAAAAGATATATTTAGAAAAAAAAAAAAAAAAAAAAGCGGGAGCGCACGCACACGGCGTAGTCTAGTGGCTTGTATGCTTGGCTCACAACCGAGAGGGCCCGGGTTCGAGTCCCGGGCGCGGCAAGACAAATGGGCAAAGCCTCTTATAATATGTATCTAGTCCCTGTTCACCCACACAGCAGCAAGTAGGTACGGGATGTAACTCGAGGGGTTGTGGCCTCGCTGTCCCGGTGTGTAGTGTGTGATGTGGTTTCAGGCCTACCCGAAGATCGGTCTATGAGCTCTGAGCTCGCTCCGTAGGGAAGTACAAGATGACAAGCTATGGGTGAGGAAAAGATAAATATGATTATTTATATTATTATATTCATATTATTATATTTAAAGATAAATATGATGAAACTATTAAAAGACGGGACATTACGAGCTTGACTCATTCCTGTAACAATACAGTTAGGTAAGAATTAGGTAAGAACACACACATGCACAAGAAAGAAAGAAAGAAAAAAAAAAGAATCTGGAAGTGTGATGATTAATGAAATACGTGGAAAAGTGTGAAGAGTTCCTATTATAAGAAATGACATTAAGTTTTGCACGATCATATTCATATTACTAAAATTATTAAAAAAAAAAAAAAAAAAAAATCTATCATCCAGTGTACTTCGTTTGCATCTCGTACACACTGACTGTCTTTTGTACCCTGGGAATCAACATCAACCCATGTCGCTCCTTTTGTGACCAGCAGGAACACAAGCAAGAGAAAGTTACTTATTTTTCTTTTATTTGTTAGTTCCTTGCTTTTCTTGTCATGCTTTTTATCTTCGTTGCTATAATAGTAATCTGCAAAACATGAAATTAAGGATTCTAGGCTGAAGAGAGACAATGAGGTGCAAGGAGAGATGTACAGGAAGACCTCTGCCGAACCCATACACCCACTCGGAGGATGGAAATCAATACACCTCCTACAAGACAGATAGACAGGTCCCAGGGAGAAGAGGTGTACACTAGGGAGTATATTCTCCATAGACGACATAAAGGAGAAAATAAGAGAACAAACATATATGAAGAAAAGAGAGAGAGAGAGAAAAAAAAAAAAAAAAAATGGTAGAAGAATAGCGAACAGTAACGAACGAGAGGCTGATGAACATTCGATTCGTTGCAGAGACATTTACATTATTGCACGGGGGAAAGGGGAGATGTGAAACAGGATGAGATGGATGCAGGGAACTGAGGATGCAGTGTGAAGTGCGTACGTAGATGCTAAACCACTGGAAAGAAATGGTAAAGAAACTATGAGAGAGAGAGAGAGAGAGAGAGAGAGAGAGAGAGAGAGAGAGAGAGAGAGAGAGAGAGAGAGAGAGAGAGAGAGAGAGAGAGATGGGAGGGAAACGGATTGGTTTGAGGGGGGAGGAAAGGCTTGGAGGAATAGGTACACAGGTTGCAGGGGCGGGGGGATGCAGCGGGGGGAAGGGAGGACGGGAGGGCGGGAGAAGGAAGGGTTGCAATGGCAATCTGTGACTCGCACCGGCAGCAAGGACAAGATTCAAAGTTGTGGAAGGACTCTTGAGCGCTTTCTTCGTGCCTACTTTTCTTCAAGTTATCTCAAGGCATAGCAACCCTTGCCTCCCTGCAGCCACGGACTCCATGAACACGATGGCAAATGCTACATGCAAAATCTATCCAAATTTCTCCCACCGACGCCCCCATGGTCCCAATGTTCACTGTATAGGGGTTAGCTCTCAGATCAATAACCCGCAGTGTCAGTGGGAACCATTAAAATATCCACGCTTAACAGGTGATTTTGTCCTCGCACCTCGATTTGCAAGGGTCTCGTAATGCAGAAATGGAAGCAAACACGTCTAGTTATCGCAAGACCACGTTCCTGCGCGCCAAAGTTGGATAAAAAATGGGATACCGTGACGTCACATGCCGGGCAGCTTCCCTCTTTTCTCACTGAATTATTGATGATTGGTGAATTACAGTACTATGGGCCGATTTGAGGCTTCCCAAAGGTCTCGCCTGCAAGCAAACTCCTCCTCAGCGCCCTGTGGTTAGTCTGAAACACGTTAGTCCTTTGTTAACGGTGAAAAAAACCGAGTACGACCTTCCACCCTACTCAGACATTTTCTATAGATTCAGAAACTCTGCTGCGCGGGAGTGCACTGTCATTACTTGTGAAAATTAAGCAAACTTTTCATGGGTTTATAGGATCGAACTGCTTATAATAGTGCTGAATTCTGTACTGGCGAGCAAAAGAGGGTTGGAATTGTCTGTTCCGATGCTCCTTTGTCTCGGCCTGTTCGTGGGAGCGGTCTGACTTTAGCACGATCCTCTATAGTTATTTTTGAGGCAGGTTGGGGGAGAGATGCCGCGTCCAGCTCGAGCTGTAAGTGACATTTTTTGGTAGTTCTACGTGTCCTGAAACACTGTAATGAGGGGGGAAAGTAACTTGATATCCGTGAGTAACAGTGCAGTCTGTTAAAACCAGACTTTAAACAAGTATTATTTTAAAATGATCATTGAAAATAAGCGGCGGTAGGTGTTACAATGTGGGTTCTCGGGATGTAAACAAACCTTATACGTGATGAAGCACGGGCTGTTTTAACCTTTGGTAGTCGGTCTGTGTCCCTGTAGTGTATCTTGAACAGACCCGCTCTTAGAAGGTGATTGCGTAGCTGTGCTTGGTTCATCTAATGGCGTGTGTCTGTCGCTGCAGGCCCCGAACTGGAATTTTTTTCCTCTTTCTTGTGTCTTGCAAGAGTTGCTAACTCTCATGGGTTTACTAGCCATGGTGGGCGGGAAGGCATAATATTGCTGTACATCGATGTTCATCCTATGTTCTGCATGAATGAATAATTAAATCATACATTGTGTAACATGATTAGCTACGTCGTACATGTTTTTTATGGAACGTAATTAAAATTTTATGAAATTCGTTTGAACATTTATACATGAATTATTGATATGAGTGATTCTATGAAATCTAAATGAAGTAAGCTCATACCTCTGGAAAACAATAGTGTCAGTTTTGTATAGCAGTAACAAGTTGTAATCACCATCCGTGGCTGTGAAGATTGTGTGCCAGTCTCCTGATAGTTGTATCGTTTGAGTGAAGCCTAGAGCTGTTAGTGTCCAAACCATGACTAAAGCAGGCACGTTTCATACTCAATGTATCCTTACTCAGTGGGAATACTAATTCATTATTGCTTGACTAGCCTACCAAATGACAGATGATACTTCTGACTTGTGAACAGTGTGTGTGTGTGTGTGTGTGCGTGTGTGTCAATGTGGAGAAGGAATAGAAATATAGAATAAAGTTATATATACTGTGAGTTGTATCATGGTTTGCCATTATGAAGGATGTACATGTTTCTCCAATCCACAGGATCTCTAGAGAAAACATTCTTTTTTGTAAATTTCCAATGTTTTTTATGGATGAGGTAACAGTTAGCATATTTAGTTATTATTGGAAAATAGATAATTATTTTTTAGTTGATTAAGGAGGAAGTAGTAATTGATTGTTAGTAGTTGAACTTGTAATATTTTAAGTTAAAGGAAGCAGGAATTGGATGTCAGTAAGTTAGTTTGGAATATTTTAAGCCAGAGGGAGTAGAAATTCAGAGCCAACATTTGAGATTGGAATGTTTTATGCCATAGGACCTGTTCCTGTGTTGTTAGCCAAGTGTCAGTGGAATTTCAGATAACCTATTGTTTTACAAGTGCTAGCTTCACATCAGAAGTAAAATACTGGTGAATTATAGTTGTGAATTATCAAGTCACGGCAGGTTAAGGTCGCTTCAGTTTGTTAAAGTAATAGAAGATGTAAGAGGGACAAGTTCAGAAATGTCACTGATTTGGATATTTTTAGATGATGCACAATGGTCTTTGTTATGGCTCTTGTAATTTTTAGTTATACATAGCATAGGTTTTAATTGATAAATCTTGTTAAGGGATTTAATATGATGAGTTATACCTAGTGTTGCCATGTTAACTCTGTCACTTGTCATTATAGCATTGTATATATGCTACAGCACTACACATTGTAAAGAAAATGGCATTTAGTTTTGGTATTGCATTAAAGTTAGAAGTAAATGCGACCACATTTATCAGCTCTTGTTACTAAGGGGTTTCTGTACTGATTGTCATGATAGAGATGAACATTTTTAGTATCATGAAACACTGACTCTTGTATAGCATTGCTTTCCTTATAATGTTTAGTTGTATGATTGGTTACAGTAAGCAGTTCTAGTATTAGTACTTTTGCTCAACTTGTTATTACTTGACAAAATTTTCCATGATTATTCATGAAAACCAATTTATATTCCAAGTCTTCCAAGGGAAAGGATAAAGATGTAAGTTGCCAGTTATTTTATCTAGAACATTAGAATTTATTGTTTTGTACAAAGTGAATTTCATGTATGGACAGATACTGTAAGTGTTTTGTAACATTAAAGACTGAATGGTGACATACATGTTCTTGAAAAGCAAATAATGTTTCAGTAAGTGGAGACAGTATGTACTTACCATAATGTCTCATGGGTGTTGTTGTCTTGTCATATCTCCTTTATGGGACTTCTTTTCTTAGGATAATGTTAGGCAGCATACTTTATTTTAGTTGCCGAGTAGTCCTACTGAAAACAAATGTGTTTTTATTTAACAAACACAAGGTCCTTATTTGAAATCCCCTTGATAAACTCCAGTTTTACTTCTTATGCTCTTATGTCAGACTTGTTTGAAAAGTAGAAATGATACCATTTCCTGTTAATGAACTGTATCACTGAATTGGTCCAGAATTGGTGTCTTTTACCTTAATGGTGATGATCATGAAAATTTTGAGCCTTTCTGAGGGAACAAATTATTGGTAATTTTTGCTTGTTTATTTATGTTTACTTTAGGAACCAAGTGGCTTTATTATGTTGGTAGGTAACATCAAGCCTTGGTTATGACTGCAAAGTTCCCATAATTTTGCTTGTAACTGATATAAAGCAGTTGTATTATCACAATGTTATTGGAATACTCCTGAGATGAGTAACAGATAAGCAATTAGTACGTGGGATTTGAGGTGGCAGTAACATTGCTGTTCAATGCTTTAATATTTGTGTGTGCAAGTCTAATCTGTTTAGGATCAGGGAATGAAAATGTTAGGAATTCTTTCTCTCTCTCTCTCTCTCTCTCTCTCTCTCTCTCTCTCTCTCTCTCTCTCTCTCTGAAAATAGCTAACATATAGTCATGTCTTATGTAATATGTTAATCTTGAAGTACTTGGTGGTGCAGGACATTACTGGATGTGCACTGAGTGTATGAGTGTATTTGTCAAAACAAATACCTTACATTAAGAAACAAATGAGATCAGGTGATAATCTGTTGTAGCTTCCCCAATACTTAGTCCCATTTTCACTGTTGCTGTCCTTGTCTCCATCAATGACCTTTGACAGTTTTGCTGGCTCATCCTCTTCTTCCCTTCACATCACAGTTTGGTGCAGAGCTTCTATGATATTCTTGCTTTCATCATTTTTCATTATCATAGTGTTCTTGAGTAATTACCATCCTTCTATTAACTTGCTATATATTATTTATTTACTTTTTATCTGCCTCAAAATCATATGATCATAAATATTACAACTAAAGATTGGGACTAATTCTCTATCAGATATTTTCAGAATTTGTCTATATCAAATCGTAGAAAGCAGTGCATTGATAAAAGGTTGTATTACATATTAGCTTTATTACAATTACCAACTCTTTCCAGGCCAAGCAGGGCACCAAATACAAGGATGAGAGTGAGAGTAGTGACTCGGAGGAGTGGGATGAGGAAGAGGACCCAGATAACATGAATGTGCCAGGTGAGTGGAGAACATCACCTTCAGGGAAAAGAAAAAAAAATCCATATTTATCCTGTAATCTGTTATCAATTCTTGATTTCTTTAGGCAAATGTTCACCACTGAATGTAGTCTTTGAATGATGAGACTTGTTGTATGTTGCAGCAACAGTCAACTTATCACAGTATTGTATCCTGTTTAGTTTAATCTGTGCCTCACACTTTTCCTGGGAAATCTCAATAATAAGTTATTGGTGTGGATAATCTGTCAAAATGTAATAATAAGTACCATATATTTATGGAGATAAGAGTAATATATTCAAATTAATGAAAAGGATAAGAATGTTTTGTACTACATCATTCAATCAATCAATAAGTTGTGCATTTGTTACAGGAGGAGGCACTACTCTGGGTGTACTGAAGGGAGAAGATAATCCAGTGAAAAAAGAAGGCATAGGAGACTTGTCATCCTCAGGCGCTAGTAGCTCTGGCCTTGGTCTTCAGTCTCTCCTTGGGGCAGCACAGGCAGACCTGAAACCCAAGCCAGACTTACTCAGCACAGCACTTTCCTCCTCAGGTAAGTGTGGTTTGAACCAGTCATAGTTATGTAGTCATACAGGTGAAGATGTAATGTCTTGGTGGGGGAAGATTCCATCTTAAGATAAAAAGTGCTTTTGTATTATTCAGTGAGTTTGATTTAGCATAATACTGTACACTTTTACAATCCCTTCCCTTCCATTGTATCTCTTAATATATGTATATTGTCTGAGTGTCATTACAGATGCATTTTATTCTATGTATAAGTAAGAAACCTATCATGTGTGCAGGTTAATGTTATTTCTAAAATCAAAGGCTTTTTGTTTACCTAAAATGATATGAAAGTGATGCCAAGCTTCACCTGGTGAGCAGACAAAAAAGTTGCATTTAAAGCTATGTATTTCATGATCATAGGTGTGTGTTTAGCAATAAATTACCTATAACAATAACTTATTGCAATAATGATATCGGGTTATTAGTTATCTGATAATTTTTGATGAAAATTTGTTGTAGTTTGTGAAATCCTAGATCAGATTATATTTAACATATGACCACCTGAAAGTTTTGTGATATGCATTAATACTATTATTTTCTTTTAAATGATATCTTTGGTTTGTTGGTGCAGGGCTTGAGGGAATGGCAGGCGCTGCAGGATTACAGAATCGCGCCGGGCTTCAGCAGCAACTGTTGCAGCGAGGGTTGGTCACTAAGTCAGCATATTCACCTGGATATCAAGTTCTTCGTCCAGACGGCCACATTCAGCCCAGAGGTGAGCTTCCCTTCAAATGTGCTGCTTTTGTTGCTCCAGCTGCCATGTTTTGTGATTGCAGTGTGGCAGGGGGAAGGGATGGGAGTTTGTTATCTAATAATTCATGTTGGAACTATAAATCTGTGTCTTGTCTGATGGTAACTTGGTGGATGAATGCTTGCCAGTGTTGGTATTGCTCACCATTTCCCTCCCATCAAAGTAGATTATGATAGATGTGAGGTATTGTTGTTGTTGTTTTTCTTATGAGTCATTTGTTCAAGTTCAAAGAACACACATGCACATCAGCAGTCCCAGTGACCGGCACTTCTTGTTCTAACAGCAGATGTGCCGGTATCTCTACCGGGCCTTGGTCTGGGTTACAATCCAGCGCTGACGGCAGGTAATTCTTGGTGTTGTGGTTCCCTTTGCTGTTAGTGGCATGTGGTAATGTCAAAGGAATGTGACAATAACTCCACAATTAAAAAAAAAAGGTTCAAAAGTCAGTACATATTTTAGGGAAAGGCTTCAGCGCATAGTTTTCAATATGCAAAATAAGGCATTGAAAATCTATAGTCCACTGCTTCTCTCTTTTGCACAGCTGTGTATCTCCTGTGCTTAAATGAGTGGATTGAAAGTAACAGTGGCTTGTGTATTAATTGTCTCTTTCATTTTTAATCACTTTAGATTCTGCTTTAGGTTTTCCTTTCACACTTAAGGAACCCAAGGAAGGATGTTTATTGATATGAAAGGAATTGAAGACATGTTCATCATGGAATTAGTCCACATATCACCTTTACCCTGATTGGTGTTGTTGTAAGACTTCCCACGGTCCCTTAAGCTCATGGCGCTTCTCATCTCCATCTCTCTCTCTCTTTGTCTATGTGTGTGTGTGTGTGTGTGTGTGTGTGTGTGTGCTGCTTCTGCTTCTTGGTGCTGTCATTAGTGGGAAACAGAAATTGCAGTGAAGGTATCCACAAGTAAATATGTATTCTTTTATCTCTATATATGTTGAATTATCATAATCAATAAGAATGGAAGTGTTCTAATTTTGCACATTAGAGTATTATGATAAGAGAATTCTTTGAATTTTTTCAAATGTAAATATAAATTATATGAATCTGTCCAACTTCAGACAGTATTTTTTCAGTTGAGTAAACATTGCAATTATCTTATCAATCCTGCACATGTGGACTGTTATTTGTCAGTGGGATGTAATTGTTTTGTGCCAGATCATTGATAAGTAAAAAGAAGTAATAGGAAGGCCATGCCTTTATCTTTTTGGATATCAACAAATTTCTGTCTGACACATCTTTTGAGATATTTCCTTCACGGATGACTGTTTGAGGTGAGCGAATGAGTGGTGGCCTTGTGTGGGCTGCTTGGTGTTGTGGGTGTGAGAGTGTTCTCCCCCCTTCCTCTCTCTCTCTCTCTCTCTCTCTCTCTCTCTCTCTCTCTCTCTCTCTCTCTCTCTCTCTCTCTCTCTTACCCACATGGCTTGCTGTGTGCACTAGCTTTACTTATACACCACACTGCAGTGTCTTTGTTTCTTGTCTCATCTCATATTTCAGTGATTCATTGATTCATTTACATATTTTCTCTTTTCTTTCTCAGTTATATTCTTTATATTCATTGTGGCCAGCATGTCAAAATCCATATGCTGCTGCATGTATTTGTTTCGTGAATTATTCATGTGGTTCTTGAGTTACAGATGGTCTTTTGGTGTTTTTATAGAATGTAGTTGAATTGTTGCATTAGAATTTCCACATGGTAAATTTATAATAATATTTGATGGGAAAAATTGAATTCAGTTAAAACTCTTATGCAAAAATTCACAGTGTTTTTATTTTATTACCTATGCTATTTTCATTATTTGTTTCCTTTTCTCATTTATAATCTAAGTACCTAGTGTAACTGTATCAGATAGTGCTATGTAACAAAAATTCACTTATGTATAACCAAAAATTACATAAGAAATTTTTTTGGTGTTTTGTTTACATTGAGTTGATTGACAAGGGTTAAGATTATTATGTAAGATTTTCAATTTGTTATTGAAAGTTCTGAACCATTTGGCATCCAAAAATTAGTGCTTCATGAGGTGGTTTCCAAGATATATATATAACATATACTGCACTGCTGCTTATATAATTGCTTGTAATTGTTTTGTAGAAACTAACATTTTTATATGGATGCTGTTGCTTATGATGATGATTTTTTATTTAGGGAGTATTTGGTGCAAAACTTTGGGTTGGTGCTCTGTTATAAATATTTACACATGAATTATTGGTTTGGGATTAGTAGGAAATGATAGTTAACCCCTTCTGTACTGGGATGCATTTTCATATTTATTCTGTTTATTATTTGTTGATTTCATACAGGTTCAGAAACTCCTCATGTGGAAATGAAATGAAAATAGTACAGACTCTGGCCATTAATCTTCGGACCTCCATAGACCCTTAACATTGTCAACAAAATCATCTAATCAGACCCCAAACTTATGGGAAAAATGTGTTCAGTACTGAGGGGGTTCATTGTATTTCATTAGGACAGGAATCCATTTTAGTGTTAGTTAATAGGACTGAATGTATTGTGAAGGTAATGAACATTGTTTTGGCAGCGAGTATGGGTATGATGGGCAACCTTGGCAACCTGGGCAACCTGGGCAACCTGGGCATGATGGCAGGCAACCCCTTATCAGCCATGCAGTCCTTAATGGCCATGCGTTCTCCTGGCCTTGACATGAGCAACCCAGTGATTGCACAGCTCATGATGCAACAGGTATGCTGTGTCACTTCTGATGTTTCACTTGCCATGGTCTTGCTCTTAGTGAATCCATGCTATTTGATTGTGTATTGGGTAATTTCCTGCTCATACTGTATACAAGATGAGTGATCTGTAGTTTGTTTTGCTAATTCAGACAGGTGATGGATACTTTTCTTGTCAGTTGGTTATATAGTATAGTAGATGTAATATCTACTTGAATTATCACCCAACTCACTGTGGTACATTCATGTGTCTGGGTGAGGAGTACTGCAAATTTTACATGACACACTATGATTTGATTATTGCTGCAAGTATCAGGCTCAAGTGATAAACATATCCCAAAGTAAACATCCTGTCATCATAATATTAAGTTATCTGGAAGTAGACTCCACAGAAACACTTGGGTCTCAACTCTTTACTAACACTAACACAGTCATATCCATACACTCAGTTACCATTAACCATCTGACCTTATTAATCTAATTGATTTAACATGACCATTCCCTAAGGGCCTAAGATATAGAGGCAGAAACCCCATATATCAGTGGTGATGGTAAGGATGATCTCTCAGCATTGAATGGTGCCACCTGCCAAATGTGTTGAAATGAAGTGTTGGTAATTGTTTTGTGTGGCATTTCTGTGTACAAGTGACTCTAGTTGAGATGATCCTTTTGTTAAATCTAATATTATTTGTTTTAAGTAGCATATGTCTTGTTTACAACTCTTGTTTTACTTACAGGCAATGTCAATGTCACAGACAGGAGCTCCTCAGATGCAGAAGTTGATGGGCTTGTATCCTGGGGTAAGTACTTTTGAATCATGATTTTGAGTATTTGTTCTTTTGTTTATCCATACCCAAGTGTTGCTATCTGTCTCACATTCTCTTAGTGATGGTTTTTATTTGCCTTGGGGTTTACACTAAGCAGATCTGTGGTCATATTGATAAGGGTCCACATGTTATTTACAGGACATTGTAGGGCTACTTTTTGGTGATGTCACAATCATGTTGTCACTTCTAGTCTGGATTGTGTTATGCGTCTGGTAGTAATAAGGTGTGCATTCTGCATTATACTTGCCCTCAGTAACATAGGTGATATAGTGTTGTACCAGTACCCATATTCAAACTAAGTTTCCCTTGTGTACAAAAAAAAAGAAAATGATATCCTATAGTTTTTGCATAAACCTCAAGTAGTTAGAAGACCACTGTGAAATCATACTGTGATTGTGCCGTATCTCCCGGCGTGTGTAGTGAATGACCTTACCAGTGACACCGTTTCCCTCCCTGTGCCCATAGCTTGCTAGCATCATGGAAATGATGAAATACTATGCTCCCCCACCACCTCCACCCCAGGCCCATATGGTAAGTCCCCCTCCACCTACCTTCCTTGTGTGGCCAGGGTGTGTGATGCTGTATGCTCACAGTGGTACACAGATACACTCATCATTATGTCATTATTATTTGTGGTGAAACCTGGAGCTTTTCTTTGGTGTCCTGGAAGTCCTAATTGTGTAGCAGAGTTTGAAGTGTGCCTGGAAAGCCACAGACGAGCTCCCAGCCAGCACCTCTCAACTGGGCCCATCATTGTTTGCTGATGCCATTTCATCAAATCCTTGTCGCCTCTCTCAGTAGATTAGTCTTCCCAAAAATGACATCTTGTGAAGCAGTGCGTGGTTCTTAACAACATTTGTATAAAAGTTTGGCTTTCTAGTTTTAACAAACAAACAAACAGTGTTTAGCCTGCATGTTCTAAAAGATGAATAGTGTTTAAAACCTGACATAGTAAACATATTCAAAGAATTATTCATGGGCTGTAGTAATTGTAATCAACTGTTCCCCATTGTAACTTAGGCTTATATATGCACAACTTTTTTTTGCTTATTTTGTGATACTTCAGTGGAATTCAGGAGAATTTTTGTTTTGTTTTATTTATATATATATATATATATATATATATATATATATATATATATATATATATATATATATATATATATATATATATATATATATATATAAGTAAAACAAAACAAAAATTCTCCTGAATTCCACTGAAGTATCACAAAATAAGCAAAAAAAAGTTGTGCATATATAAGCCTAAGTTACAATGGGGAACAGTTGATTACAATTACTACAGCCCATGAATAATTCTTTGAATATGTTTACTAAGTCAGGTTTTAAACACTATTCATCTTTTAGAACATGCAGGCTAAACACTGTTTGTTTGTTTGTTAAAACTAGAAAGCCAAACTTTTATACAAATGTTGTTAAGAACCACGCACTGCTTCACAAGATGTCATTTTTGGGAAGACTAATCTACTGAGAGAGGCGACAAGGATTTGATGAAATGGCATCAGCAAACAATGATGGGCCCAGTTGAGAGGTGCTGGCTGGGAGCTCGTCTGTGGCTTTCCAGGCACACTTCAAACTCTGCTACACAATTAGGACTTCCAGGACACCAAAGAAAAGCTCCAGGTTTCACCACAAATAATAATGACATAATGATGAGTGTATCTGTGTACCACTGTGAGCATACAGCATCACACACCCTGGCCACACAAGGAAGGTAGGTGGAGGGGGACTTACCATATGGGCCTGGGGTGGAGGTGGTGGGGGAGCATAGTATTTCATCATTTCCATGATGCTAGCAAGCTATGGGCACAGGGAGGGAAACGGTGTCACTGGTAAGGTCATTCACTACACACGCCGGGAGATACGGCACAATCACAGTATGATTTCACAGTGGTCTTCTAACTACTTGAGGTTTATGCAAAAACTATAGGATATCATTTTCTTTTTTTTTGTACACAAGGGAAACTTAGTTTGAATATGGGTACTGGTACAACACTATATCACCTATGTTACTCAGGGCAAGTATAATGCAGAATGCACACCTTATTACTACCAGACGCATAACACAATCCAGACTAGAAGTGACAACATGATTGTGACATCACCAAAAAGTAGCCCTACAATGTCCTGTAAATAACATGTGGACCCTTATCAATATGACCACAGATCTGCTTAGTGTAAACCCCAAGGCAAATAAAAACCATCACTAAGAGAATGTGAGACAGATAGCAACACTTGGGTATGGATAAACAAAAGAACAAATACTCAAAATCATGATTCAAAAGTACTTACCCCAGGATACAAGCCCATCAACTTCTGCATCTGAGGAGCTCCTGTCTGTGACATTGACATTGCCTGTAAGTAAAACAAGAGTTGTAAACAAGACATATGCTACTTAAAACAAATAATATTAGATTTAACAAAAGGATCATCTCAACTAGAGTCACTTGTACACAGAAATGCCACACAAAACAATTACCAACACTTCATTTCAACACATTTGGCAGGTGGCACCATTCAATGCTGAGAGATCATCCTTACCATCACCACTGATATATGGGGTTTCTGCCTCTATATCTTAGGCCCTTAGGGAATGGTCATGTTAAATCAATTAGATTAATAAGGTCAGATGGTTAATGGTAACTGAGTGTATGGATATGACTGTGTTAGTGTTAGTAAAGAGTTGAGACCCAAGTGTTTCTGTGGAGTCTACTTCCAGATAACTTAATATTATGATGACAGGATGTTTACTTTGGGATATGTTTATCACTTGAGCCTGATACTTGCAGCAATAATCAAATCATAGTGTGTCATGTAAAATTTGCAGTACTCCTCACCCAGACACATGAATGTACCACAGTGAGTTGGGTGATAATTCAAGTAGATATTACATCTACTATACTATATAACCAACTGACAAGAAAAGTATCCATCACCTGTCTGAATTAGCAAAACAAACTACAGATCACTCATCTTGTATACAGTATGAGCAGGAAATTACCCAATACACAATCAAATAGCATGGATTCACTAAGAGCAAGACCATGGCAAGTGAAACATCAGAAGTGACACAGCATACCTGTTGCATCATGAGCTGTGCAATCACTGGGTTGCTCATGTCAAGGCCAGGAGAACGCATGGCCATTAAGGACTGCATGGCTGATAAGGGGTTGCCTGCCATCATGCCCAGGTTGCCCAGGTTGCCCAGGTTGCCAAGGTTGCCCATCATACCCATACTCGCTGCCAAAACAATGTTCATTACCTTCACAATACATTCAGTCCTATTAACTAACACTAAAATGGATTCCTGTCCTAATGAAATACAATGAACCCCCTCAGTACTGAACACATTTTTCCCATAAGTTTGGGGTCTGATTAGATGATTTTGTTGACAATGTTAAGGGTCTATGGAGGTCCGAAGATTAATGGCCAGAGTCTGTACTATTTTCATTTCATTTCCACATGAGGAGTTTCTGAACCTGTATGAAATCAACAAATAATAAACAGAATAAATATGAAAATGCATCCCAGTACAGAAGGGGTTAACTATCATTTCCTACTAATCCCAAACCAATAATTCATGTGTAAATATTTATAACAGAGCACCAACCCAAAGTTTTGCACCAAATACTCCCTAAATAAAAAATCATCATCATAAGCAACAGCATCCATATAAAAATGTTAGTTTCTACAAAACAATTACAAGCAATTATATAAGCAGCAGTGCAGTATATGTTATATATATATCTTGGAAACCACCTCATGAAGCACTAATTTTTGGATGCCAAATGGTTCAGAACTTTCAATAACAAATTGAAAATCTTACATAATAATCTTAACCCTTGTCAATCAACTCAATGTAAACAAAACACCAAAAAAATTTCTTATGTAATTTTTGGTTATACATAAGTGAATTTTTGTTACATAGCACTATCTGATACAGTTACACTAGGTACTTAGATTATAAATGAGAAAAGGA
>CM035190.1:17275739-17300055 GCA_020233015.1 Callinectes sapidus
ATATATATATATATATATATATATATATATATATATATACACACACACACCATGTCTATCAATTTATGTTTCTTCATTATAATATACAAAAGGAAAAGAGGTTGCATGTGTTGTCATTGTTGGTAGTGTTTTGTACAGCATGTGAATGTTTAGGTAATTTATAGCTGACGTTTGATTTATGTTATGGTGCACCAGAATTCCTGTGGAGGCAGAGTTTTTTTTTTTTTTAATAATAACTGTTATGAGCAGTGTTTCTTTGACAGAATAGTATAGAATACCATTTTGCAACACTTTATCACTATTTAAGGATTTTTAGTTGTATGTTAGACGTGATTTTGAATAATAATGTTACATTTTTCAGATTTTGTTATAAATTTTTAATGGCTAAAGATGTAGATTTAAATTATTGAGAGTTTCTGCGTAGATATTTGGTTATTTACATGAAATACTGTGATTGCTCATGAATCTTCTGTTAATGTCTGGTATGGAAGAGATCACCACATTAAGCACATTGTCTTTGGTTCATACAATCCTTCCATGTCTTGTTAGGTTTTCTTGTGCTATATTTCTGATCCTTAGGTTTGTGTAGCTTCTCGTTTATTCAACTTCCATCATGCTGTTACAGCATAATGGTCAGAAGAGTCCTTTTGATGCTTGCAACAGTCACTCTTGTCTTCCTTCTTCATATGTTTTATTTGTAAATCATATATTTTTGGCAGTGCGGTCTAAGAAGTTAATCTCTTCCAAACACTTTAGTATAACTGAATTTTTGTTCATTTTATTGATGTTGACTGTGTGTCATAGTTCTTGATGCTGTAATGCTTTCCTTTGGTGTTTCCTCCATAAGACCAAACCTTACAAGAGAAGAAACATTAAAGATAATTGAAGAATGACAGGACCATCAGGACTAAGATCATGTAGTCAACCAATTAACAATGGATAAAGGTGTAATTCCAAACAAATAGTCTTATTTTGATGATAAAAATTATATTGTAGTTCATTATCTAATTCTTTAAAAAATAGACAAGGGAAAATACCAAAATCTGATGGGAATATCAGATAAAATTTGTATTAACTTCAGTTATGTCAACAGTTTTGTTAGAATTTGTGGTATGTGCTTGTTATTGATAAGCTAACCTGTGTTCTCTCCCCATCTGTTGTATTTTGCATTTTATTGAACCATACCAACTCTCCATATTCTGGTATTTTTTGTTACTAACTTTTTGTATAAATAGTTTTTGCATTTGTTGTTCATTATAGCTGTTATGGCAAGATCAAATTACTTAGTTGATGGGGAGTTCAAAAAGGAATATTGAGGAATTCCTTGATGACAGAGTTACTTGTAGTAACTGATTTTTAGTATATAAGTCTTGGAAAGATATGAGCATACTGGGAAAAAACAACAACTTGCTCTCCAATGTATTGTCTTTGTTTTCTTGGAGTGTTTGAATGGGTGAGGGTGTGATTGGTGGTAGTACAGTACTTCCCATCTTCCAGATGGGTATGCAGGTAAATCCTTTGATGCTAAGCCAACCCGCTCAAGAAGAGGACATGGAAGAGGATGAGAACATGGGTGTAGCTGAAACATATGCTGACTACATGCCTTCCAAATGTAAGTGTTCTTAAAGGCAGATAGATGTACTGGTACATCCCCACTCAGTGTGTGAGATGGATGAAAACAGAAAAGTAATACGGGATTGAATACATAAAGAATAAGTAAAGCTGAATTTTCTGTGTTGTTTCTGATACATTTTTTATGGTTCTTTGTAGCACATGTTAACAATATCCTCATTCGTCCCTATTTATTTATTATTAAATTTTTCTGTGTCTCAAATACTTTTCATTATAGTTGTTCAGCAAATAAATATGTACCCATGTCAGAAGTAAGTGATGTTTTTTGTGGCTTGCCTGTCATTGACAAAGATTAATTAAATAACTAAAAGGAATAATTTCACTAATTGGTCAATTTTGGTCCCAGCAGTTTGACAGGTGTACACGTTTCTTTTAAGAGAGTGAATGTTTTTGTTTTGATATGTTCTCTAATTAATTTTCACTTGGTGCCAGTGTATAAGACCCACACTCCTGACCTACAGTGAAGGTTGGCATCAAGCACCCAGACCAGGTAGTGGAGACAGCCTCCATGTCTTCAGTGGAGCCACCAGACGTGTGGTACAAGATGGACATTCCTCAGTCTTGCATTGAACCAGGGAAGCTGTCTGCTCTTCAGCTGGAGAGCATCACCTATACCTGCCAGCAACATGAACATTTCCTGCCTGATGGAACACGGGCTGGCTTCCTCATTGGTCAGTATTGAGTATTGTGGTTTGTGATGCTTGGCCTGTGTGGAGACCTCAAGTCATGGCTATGTTTAGCCTCCCCCCCATCCCCCCCCTCTCTCTCTCTCATTGAGTTTATGCATTAATGTTCAATCTGTGTAGAATACAATATGAAGTATCTTAACATTCAATGAGCAATGGCTTTTGTAGCCTTGAGTTGTTACTTCATTTTAATATCTTTGCTTAGAATATGAAGATACAATGTAAGGACAATGAGGGCACCACATGTTGCCTTCATGATGGTATGATGGTATAGTTGTCAGACATGAGTGTGTGTTGCCTTCCTTACAGGTGATGGTGCTGGTGTGGGCAAGGGACGCACAATTGCAGGAATCATTTATGAAAATTACCTCAAGGGTCGCAAGAAGTCCATTTGGGTGTCTGTGTCTAATGATCTCAAGTATGATGCTGAAAGGGATTTGAAGGATATTGGTTCATCTCACATCCAGGTTAATTTCCTCAGCAAGATGAAGTATGGCAAAATAAACTCTGACCTCAATGGCAATGTGAAGAAAGGTGTGCTGTATTCTACTTACTCAGCTCTGATTGGAGAGTCATCCAGTGGACAGGGCAAATACAAGACCCGACTAAAGCAGATACTCAACTGGTGTGGAGAAGACTTTGACGGCTGTGTGAGTGTGTCTTCCATTGATGCTGGATAGCGGCATCCTTGTTTGAATGACATTGAAAGTTCAATGTTGAGGAAATGCTCAAGTTTAATTGGTGAAATCTGTACTTCTAAATTAGCATCAACTGACATTTTTTTTATAGCATGATAACTAATTTGAATGATCAAATCCTAACAGTTTGATGAGATTATTTTCTTCATTGTTTGCCATATGTCTTTTACACAGATTGTATTTGATGAATGTCATCGAGCCAAGAATTTGAGTCCCGTCGGATCCGGGAAGCCTACAAAGACTGGCTTAACTGTGTTGGAGTTGCAGACCAGATTGCCTAAAGCAAGGGTGGTGTACGCTTCAGCCACAGGTGCCTCTGAGCCCAAGAACATGGCATACATGGTCCGCCTTGGCATCTGGGGCAAAGGCACTCCCTTCCCAGAGTTCAGTGACTTCATCAGTGCTGTGGAAAAGAGGTGAGTATCACCTTTCAAAATTTACCACAAATGATTCTTTTCCTTATTTATCTATACAGTTTGTGTTTTGCCTTCCTCAAGGGGTTTTCCATAAGGAATGACAAATAGTTGTTATTGCTTGCACAAGGAAAGAGAAACTATTGTTTAATCTATTTTTTTTTCATTGAGCTTCTGAAGTTCTGTTGGAAAACTGAAACATTTAGTACAACAGAGAAAGGTTATTCTGCTATTTACTCAGCAGAATGACTCCAAACAAGTAGATAATTTGTTATAGTTTCTGATGTGTTGTATCACATTGTTTAAAGAAATATTGATTTTTGGAATCATTTAATAAACTGTAGTTGTGTTTGATGAGTCCTGACAGGTGGATGTGTGTTTGACAGAGGTGTTGGTGCTATGGAGATTGTGGCGATGGACATGAAGCTGCGTGGGATGTACATTGCCCGTCAACTCAGTTTTCATGGAGTAGCATTTAGAATAGAGGAAGTTCCTTTAGATGAAGATTTTCAGCACATGTATGATGAATCTGTAAAATTGGTAAGTAAAACTGTATTTTCGCCTTGAATATTTTTTACAATACATATTAAGTGGTTGTGAATTGTTTGATTATGAGGCATGTAATTATAATGGTTTGGGTCATAATGATGTATTTACATCATACTTCTATGTGTATATGTCATGTAATGAAACAAGTAATGTGTCTGATAGAAGTGTGTGAAGTATATAATGGAGTAAGCATGAATTGTTCCACATTACAAGACTGAATGAAGGGTTGCTGTGAATACATAAATAGTAATATAGTCTTGAGGACCATGTGGGAGGTTTTGTGTGTAGTGTGATCAGTTCACTAGCAGGAGAGGCCATGCCAGGTCTGTTAAGGTGAAGCAGTAGGAGTAGACCAGTTCTGCTTTAAGGCTCTGATTTGGAGAAGCTCAGATACATCCATATAGTATCAGATTGATAGATAGTTATATTGACCATTATGTTTGTATCTGCTCAATCTTTCAGTGGGTAGATGCCCGACAGAAATTCCAGGAGGCTTCTGAATTGATCAATGCTGAGAAGGGTATGAAGAAGTCAATGTGGGGCCAGTTCTGGTCGTCACATCAACGCTTCTTCAAGTACCTGTGTATAGCATCAAAGGTGGGTTGTGTAATCTTAAATGGTGCTTTCACTTAATAGAGATCTAATGTTGGTAGCTGTTAATGGCCTAGTGATTTGTTTCAAAGCATGCAGTATATTGATCAGATGTTAATTAAAGCATGCTTCTCATAAAAGGAACAAAAAACAGCCAGCATATTTAGTTATCTGTGGCCTTGTAATGTATGAGCTTAATGAAACCATGTGGGAAGGAGAATCAACTATGAAAAGCTGAGTATACCAGCAACAATGTGGTGTATTATTAACGACAGGTGGAACATGCTGTGAGGTTAGCGAGAGATGCTGTGAAGACCAACAGGTGTGTGGTGATTGGGCTTCAGTCGACTGGAGAAGCCCGTACTCTGGAGCAGCTGGAAAGGGACGATGGAGAACTCTCTGACTTTGTCTCCACTGCTAAAGGTGTGTTTCACTGCCTGGTCTCTCACTTCTCCATTGGCCTCCATACCTTTGTTTTCTCAAGGTCTGGGGCCTCACAGGACATATTTATTTTTTGGAATAGATAACTTACAACCATGTTAATATGGTGTACATGTTGACTACTACACATTGATTATTGGAACTTTGGGATGTTAACATTAAGATATTAAAAAGTTTTATTTGATTTGATAAGTTTAGCCATCCAGCATTGTTCCTGTCTTGTTTTTTTTCAGGTGTTTTGGAGACTCTTGTGGAGAAGCATTTTCCAGCTCCAGACAGGAACCGTATTAATAAGATTTTAGGAATCTCAGAAACCAGCAAGGAATTCAAAGATATTATTGATGAGGTCACTGGAAAAACCTCCAAGAGGAAACCAGGTAAGACAGGACATAGAAAGTTAGATTGTTCCTGTTGTTGATATCAAACATTATTCTGATATGAATTTGATAATGTTGCAGAGGATTAAAATGTTGGGATTCTTGCAGTGCGCCAGGCAGCACAGCGAGCCGCCAAGAAGAGATTCAAAGACCTTCACTCAGATAATGAGGAGGACTCTGATTTTGAGATGTCAGGTAAGTGGCAAAGCTCCTCCACTATTATGCCGTGTCAGTTCTACATCCATTTTTACTTCATGTATTAAGGTAAACTGGTGCAAGAGTTGAGTGTTGATGAAAGTCTGATTTGTGAAACTTTGCTAAATTTGTAATAAATATTGAAGTAAAAAAAGGAGATAGTAAATGTGGTAAATGAAAGAAATGAAAACTGAGGACACTAACATAGAGGAAGGAGTGACACAAGTACTAGTGCTTAAGGTTTGTGGTTAATTCAGACAAAAGAAAAAAAAAAATAAATAAATAAACCAAAAATTAGGCATTGTATCTATTGAGGGAAAAGTCAGTGTCAAATCATAAGACATTGTCAAATGACTGACTGATTATAGAGCTACTACTCCCTAACCAGCTCACCATCTTTTGTCCTGCAGCCCAGGCTTTAGGTAACAACATGGATTTGCTTGCCAGTTTATGTTGCAGTTTTGGCAGTTTTTATTTTTTATTGTAGTGAAAAGGTTGTGCTTGTAAGATCTTATTATGTTTACTTGTATATATATCTTTTATGATTATTTTTATAGTTTCATTTATATGTTCAGTTTTATTTTACTTTTCAAAAGATATCTGCATGCAAGTGTGCATGTAAAGTACACTTTATTTAAAGTAGACTTATAATTCGTTTCAAAATTGCTTATTACGTATTATATATATATTTTTTTAGACAATTTTCCATGTGATAGATTAGCTGGGAATGAATTTGAATATAAGTTTGCAATACTACATAGAATATATAAGTTACTTATAATGCTACAAATTCTAACATGAGTTGGATCCTCCTCCAGTATTACATATGAGTAATGTAATTGATGCCAAGTACTCCTTTCTCTATTGGAACATGTTTGTTGAGTGTTTGTGAAATGCACTTTGCCATCAGACTCCCAGACTGATAGAGGAGAGAGTGTCTATCTGAGAATCACTAAGTCCAGTCAGTGGTGCTGCCCACACATCATGCTTAGCCAACATAGTTCAGTACTTACTACCCTTCCCAGACTCTCATTCAGTTATACTGTAAAGGATTTAGGGATCTTTTTTTTCCGTCTATACACACACTCTCTCTCTCTCTCTCTCTCTCTCTCTCTCTCTCTCTCTCTCTCTCTCTCTCTCTCTCTCTCTCTCTCTCTCTCTCTCTCTCTGTGAACAGAAAAATCTGGGAAACAGGTCTAGGAATCTGAAGGTGAAGTGTGATTATGGGTGGTTTTGTTTGCTTGATCACAGTTGAACATATTATAAAAATAGATTAGCAATATGTGATATTGAAGTCAAATTGAATATGCAGTAGATGCTCATTTATGGGATAAACTAGAATTTGTTACTTTTATTGCATATGGATGATTGGCTTACATATTTTACCGATGATATCCACTTCTCTAACCATTTATTTACCTCTGGTGAAGAACTGACACCCAGGTAGGCAAGGTATACTTTATCACCTTAGGGGATGCACCACTATGGGCTGGCTTTTTGTAGGGACAAAGATCACTGAACTTGGTTCTTTATGTGTAGTGGAGAGAAGGGAGGTGGTATCTACTCTCTTCTGTTAGCCAACTGTCTAGGGTAACTATGCAGCATTAATTAAAGACCTATTAGTTCGAGATCAACGTGTATCTAATCTTTTAGGGTGTAACTAAGAGACAATACTGATTACATGGTCTCCCACTGCCTTGCATACTGTCCATATAGATGGACTCACTGACAACTTCCCAAGGACATCTTTGGGTACACCTGGTGGTCATTACTTGATATCTACATTTCTATAGAAGTGTTGCTCAGTGTTGTGTTGTTATGTCCTGCCTTCAAGGTTGGTTGGTGTTACAGTAACACCTAAGTAATACAGTAACAATAGTAATTGAGAATGTAGAGAGATGAGCAAATTCAGACAATGAGGCTGTGTATGGCCTTACTTACAACAATTGTATGAAGTGTTTATTCCATCAACCAGCCATTAGTTTACCTGTAGAGAATGAGTGCCTTGCAATACCTGCATCTTTTTATTACTGTACTAAAAGACTACTCTGTGATGGAAGGGAAGGTTGCACAAAGATGTCTTCTGCTCTGCCACTCTGGCAACTGAGTGAATAAAAAAAAAACATTGTCAACATTTTTATGTAGGGTAACTTTTGAGGTGTGAGGGAGTTGTTGATAGTAAGAGTGCAGCTTGTAATAATTAGAAGCTGATTATTTTTTAACATGTCGGGTGAAGTTATTAGTAAACCCTTTTTGGTTAGAAAGTGGAGTATTTGTGAAAATATTGTAAGCATTAGTAATTTCTTGGCCACATGAATACAAAATAAGAGTCAAAATTTGAGTTTTGCTGACAGTTCTCTTAATATAGGCAAGCAGGGGACTGGCACCTTATGGGCCTGTTTTAATTGCAATTTTTGTTGCCCTTGGCTAGTTCTCTTACTTGGAAAAAAAGATACATTGCTTATTGATATTCATAAGTAAATTGATGAGCACTTACTGTTATGGTATTATTGATGCCATGCCAAATAATTCCTGCACTCAAGCCTCTTCCTTTCTTTGCACTGGAACCTTGGTTCTCAAACTTAATTCATAATTCCTTCCTGAATGCTGTTCAAAATTGAAATGTTTGAAAGTCAAAAAGTTTTCCCCATAAGGTCTTGGAATGCATTCCTGTTTCATTTTTGTTCAATCTGAAGTTATGCATACAACCATTTTCTCTGTGACTATATTTTTAGGTTTTGTGTATCAAGGAGAACCTGTAACTTTGCTTGAGAACTGAAATTTAGTGTGAGAGCTGAAGCAATTACAAGTCGAAAATTTTGTTAAAAAACTGCTTTGTTTTGAAAGGAAGGTGTCTGGTAACCAAGGTTTCATTGTATAGACTTAAACATTGCATATATATAGATATGAATAAAATGTTCCAATTCATTCATTGCAGAATTTTGGGGATTAGGAAATATTAAATAGCTATTACTATCATTTTGACATTTTGCTCTTATTTTGTAATATTTTTTTGTTGACACATACAAATCTTAACTAATAATTTAGTTGTATTTCTCAAGCAATTATCTCATGGATTATGTAAATTTTGAGATAAGGTTTTGATGCGGAAGTTGATGTTGTCATCTATTTTCCATTTTAACGTGCACTATAAAAGACCAACAGCATTGTCAATATGAACATTTGTACAAATTGTTATTCATTGCAGGAGTTTCTCATGGAAGAACCTTTCTAGCATCTACATGTATTGTGAAGGATGATGTGCAGACTGGTGCAAAATTTTCTTCACCTGAAAACAGAAATTAAGTGTTTGTAAAGAAAGATAATGTAAAAAAATGATCACACAGCAGTGTGACACTTATCAGGTTATCCAACATTAATATGCCGCCATTTTATGCTGCAAGTCTTTCATTATCAGATATCAATATAAAAAAAGAATGAAGATGGATGTGTTTGTATCTTATGTGTTTTTTAGTATATGATCCAAGCAATAAATGAAATTCAGGAATTTTTTGGTGGATACAAAAATATTGACCCAAACTGTACAACCACTAAGCCTGTGATGTAGGAATTGTTAGCTACTGATTGATGATGTGTTTAACTTAGGGGAATAAAACAAAAAGTGTACTTAATAAAGAAAAGATAACATATACATACATGCACAAACTAAATGATTTTTTAAATTGAAACAGGTGAGAGTGGTGGAGAAGAAGAGGATGAGGATATTTATTCCTCTGAAGCCTCATCAGAATTTTCAGGGATCAGTGACTACGATGATGAAGGTGGGTAACAATTAGTAGTCAGTGTTTTGAATTGTTTTGTTGATGATTTCAGGAATGGTTATTTTGCTTCAATGAAAGCTTCCTGAGGCCCTCCCTTATGTAATGAGTGAAAGAAAGGAGCAGTAATTGTTTTGAATAGCCCCAAAAGTGAGATTTATAAGTTCATTTACTTTTTGTGTCTAATGAAATATTTTTTGTAGTCTATTGGTTTCTGTAGGTATTTAAGTACATTTTGAGCTTTGAGAGTGAGTCCATTGCGGGTAAGCTGTAACAGCATTGGATGCACAATGTGTAAGACATGGTAGACTACGCCCCAAACTGACTCGCTGACATCTAATATCAAGTATTAGGTCCACGCACAGGAACACACACTCCATAGAAGGAAAAAACAAACAATAAATTTGTTAGTTCAGATACCCCTCTAATGAAACCCGGTTTTCGCCAACTACCACACTCCGCAACCCATTCGCTATCCCCCCCCCCATTCCTCTCCCACGAGCCGTCTTGAAGGCTGACACACACACACATACACACATATGCTCCCTCATTGTGCCAATAGTTTATAAATAATTGCTGTGCTGTGCCTCCTCTATAGAGAACTGGGGTCGTCCTAAAAAACGAGGCCGGCCGCCAAAGAACCACAAACAGAAAAATGGGAAGGGTCGGGAGAATGGAGAGAAGCCGCCCCCCCCTCCAAGGGACCATGTGGAGAAGGCAAACAAGCTCAAGACTGACCTACTCAAATCCATTGAAAATCTGGGCCGCAAGCTTCCACCAAACACCCTTGACCAGCTGATTGATGAACTGGGTGGGCCGGAGAATGTAGCCGAGATGACTGGACGCAAGGGTCGTGTCGTGCAGAGTGATGATGGCCAGGTCACTTACGAGTCTCGGTCTGAGGCGGATGTGCCTCTGGAAATCTTAAATATCAGGGGTGAGTGGTTGTCTCTCTGTAGATGTAGAATGGTGGATAACTTTGTCAGAAATTTTGTAATATAATAGGTATAATATTTCTCTCTTTTTCTCTCTGTAAAAGAACCTCAAGGACATTATGCAGTCTTTAACAATACTCAAGATAAATCACTTGACAGCTAAAATGGAATGCATGGAATGATTTCATAGGCATAGGTATTGAGAGGGTTAAGTAGTGTTCCTATTAATAATGATTTTGTCTTTACAGAGAAGGAGAGGTTCATGGCTTCAGAAAAGGACATTGCTATCATCTCAGAGGCCGCCAGCTCTGGTATCTCCTTACAGAGTGATCGCAGGGTTGTTAATCAGAGGAGAAGAGTTCACATAACCCTTGAGCTGCCTTGGTCAGCTGATAGAGCAATCCAGCAGTTTGGTATGTAGTGATATGTGCTGTTTTTATCTACACACATTGGTTGAAATACTCTAGAAAGTTGTAGTCAAGTGTAGGTGGCATGCTTTGTCCCTTTGTGTTGGACTGTTGTATACATTTTTTTATCGTCATGGTAAGTACAAGGAAAGATTATTCACTCCAGGAATCAATAATAGTTTGGCTTTGTTTTATCTTTCAGGTCGTACTCATAGAAGTAACCAAGTGAACGCTCCAGAATATGTGTTCCTTATCTCAGAGCTTGCTGGAGAACGAAGATTTGCATCCATTGTAGCGAAGAGATTAGAGAGCTTGGTAAGGCCAGGCTCGATATACCATATATATCATTATTATTACTTAGTCTCAGGCTCTATCTCTGGATATTGGTATATTCTTGTGCAATATAATTCAACCCTGAACGAATTCTTTGGTGTGAAGCTTAATTAACTTCATGCTTGCAGGGAGCATTGACGCACGGTGACAGAAGAGCCACTGAGTCAAGGGATCTCTCCTCCTTCAACATTGACACCAAATATGGTCGAATGGCCCTGGAGTCGACTATGAAGACCATGATGGGTTACGAACACCCAATAGTTCCTCCCCCTGATGACTACAAGGGTGACTTCTTCTCCGACATCCAGAATGCCTTAGTTGGAGTGGGCATGATTCTCAAGGAGGATAGCATATACCAGTTGGACAAAGATTATAACAATATGAGTAAATTCCTTAACAGGTGAGGCATAACAAGAAGTGGTTAATTTCATGTTTAGTGAATGAACTCTATAAATATTTCTAAAAAGATAGAGAGGGATAGATACAGATAAGATATTTGAAAGAATGAATTTTTGTCATTATTCTAACGCCTTTATATATTTTGTGAATTATAATATATCTTCCATGATCATATTGTAAAACTGAATGTGTAGCATAGATTATTTCAAATTGCTATATTGTCCATCCTAATGTTAATAGGATATGTAGTAACCATTATTTAATTCTATTTAATTTTTCAGGATATTAGGCATGCCGGTAGAATTACAAAATAGGTTATTCAAATACTTCACGGACACTCTCAATGCCATAGTTTCCCAAGCCAAGAGGACAGGGAAGTATGACATGGGCATCCTTGGTGAGTATTTAAAGACTTTTATTGACTGGGATGGATGTGTTGTGATGGGGTATATCATCATTACCACCACCTTGAAAGATATTGTTTTTGCAAATGAAAGCAAAATTTTCATTAAATGCAAAGCTTTATGTCTAACTAATATTTAGAAGTAAAAAGAGAAGTTTTATTTGATTCTGATCATTAAAATCTTGTCTCTTTTGTTTTGTGGACTAAATGTAGACTGTGCAAATGTGCAGGCCGATTGCAGTATAATTCATTATGAATCTTGTTCAATGCTATATAGGATTAAGATTTTCCCTCAGGAGCAGCTTGTGATTAAACTCAAGTTACCAAGAACTATTTATGTATGGAGTTGTGATAACATTTTTTGGTCACAGATTTGGGAATTGGAGGTGAGGGCTGCCGGAAGACAAAGACCAAAACTTGGGTTGGCAAGCACGTGACGGGCACAGCCAAGACGGAACTCCACACTGTCCTGGTAGAACGTGGTCTGTCGTGGGCAGACATCCAGGAGAAGTGGGCAGAGCTTACTGGAGACTTGGAAGGCTTCTACCTCTCTCACCAGGTATGTTTCTTGTACAGTAGTTACTTCAGTTTTGTTTAGTTATTTAGTACATATGAGAGGAAGGAAATAGACAGTAGGAAGCCTGTTCATTATTAGCTTTTGTTGTGGTTAGAGATCATTGTTTAATTTATTATTCTGCAGGTGAGAAACAACAAGAAGACAGCTATATTGGCTGTCCTTGAACCATCTGCAAGCAACAAAAAGAAGGACAAGTCCTCCCGTATGTACATCATCTACAGACCAAACACTGGGATGCAGATGAAGCAGGAAGCATACACAGACCTGAAGAAAAAGTACAAGAAAGTAACCCCAGACGAAGCTCAGGAGCACTGGGAAGAGCAATTTAAGGCTTCTAGTCATATATGCTCTCATGCATACTGGTGAGTGAGCACTGGGAGAAGTGAAGGTGAAAGTGATGGCGTAAAACACTCACACATACAGGAGTATATAGTAGTTTGTTTGGCATTTGCTTATCTCTTTTCCGGCTCTTTCATGTTACTATTGTATTCATGGTAGGATTTTGTCAGAATGTTTAATGAGTAAAGTGACTAGTTTGACTATTTTGTTGCCATAAGATCTTTATTCCAGCATTGATGTATTACTCAAAGCCAAGTGTTTATGATTTGTTAGTTTGTACCAATAAGTATTCATGAACCACACAGGCAAGGGAATTGCCGGAGAGTGAACAGTGGGATGGAATGTGAGATTGGGTTGCGGCGCCGGACTTACCATGTGCTGTGTGGCTTGGTGCTGAATGTGTGGGCTCGAGTGGAGGACGTGTTGGCCTCGGCACCCCACTCGGCTGCCACAAAGATGCAGGTGGTGAGACTAAAAACCAGTGATGGCATTAAACTTGTGGGTGAGTATTTACTGTTGTCTTTGTGTTGGCAACATCTTTTGTCTTATTCTTGTGGTGTGTGGAAGGTAAAAAATCATTCAAAAAAGTGTGAATTGTTGTAGTCAGTAATTGCCTTGCTGCTTCTTTTTAATTTATTCAGTCTTCTACATTTCCATGATGCAGGAAGGAAATGTGTAAAGCTCAAAGTTGACAGTTTAATGAAAGAATGACTATTTTTACTTTATTTACTTCTTAGTTATACAGTTTTTTTTAACATTATTTGCAGTGTATAGTGGTGAGATTAAGAAAAATTAATCTTTTGATCTTTACCAATCTTCACAGGAACTCTCATTCCAAACAATCTAGTGGAGCGGCTGTGCATGGTGATGGAGGAGGAGAGCACGGAGTCGTTTGAGCAAACCTTCTCTGACGATGAGAGTCGGGATAGTAAAGACAGCAAGGAATAATGGCAAGCGTGTTGTAATAGTGAACAGGAAATGTGAAAGACAAAAAAACAAAAAACAACAAAAAAAGGAATGTTTAATTTTGGTGTAAGAGAGGAACAAAGAAACCATGTTTGGGTGTATTTCACGGTCACTGCCCATAATTATTACAAAGGCACAAACTCCACACAAAATCATTGAATAACTCAAGTTGTGGAGTGTTGCTGCAGGTTGATCAAGACACCTATCTCTCATGTTCCTCATGTATCATGCAAGTGTCCTGGAGGGACTGCTGGGCTATCAGGATAGTGAAGGTAAAGTTGTATTGTGATTCTGTGTTACCTTTAAATAAGTTGTGCAACATCTGATTGAATGCTGTAAAGTGTACTCCAGTTCTGGACAGCTTTCACATAGTGATTGAATGCTGAAGAAATCAGGCTGTCTGCTGGTGGGGGGACCCATTGGCCTTACCACCTGATGCTACAGGCTCACGGGTCACCCTCTGCAATGACGCCTGGTACTTAGGCAAGTTACCTGTTAGGTTATCACCACTACTGAGCCGCTCCCACTTATTTATGGACGTGTAGTGTACCTGCTGTTAAGCCAAGGACCACTCTATTTTAGAAATGAAAAGTACAGTAGTTATAAATTTTAGCGGAGGATCGTAGATTTTCATAGAATTTGGCACTTGGTAATTTGCATTGTGTATTATGTGTGCACAAATTACTGTATGTTGCCTCTCAATATTACACTTGTATGATTGAGTCATATTTTATTGGTAGGGTATTTAGTACTGGTCCAACATTGCATCATGTTAGGTTTAAAGTCATTTCACTTCCTTAATTTCTTTCTCCATCTATATTTATTTTGATAGAGGATTAATGGACTTCTCATTCATCTAGATATTATTTCATTACTGAGTTTGATGTATATATTTATAATGCATTTTTCATACTTTGTATAAAGTTATATAGTTACTTCTAGGAATCAAGTGATTTTTTTTTTTTTTAGTCTGCCTATAGACGAATTAATTGATATAGTTAATTTGCCCAATTTAATTCAAAATGCACATCTGTAGAAGTTGAGAGTTTATCTTTTCAGTGATAGCTTCTTCAGTACCTTCAATACAGGCAGTGCAGTGGATGTGGATAACTGATGGTCACCAGACAGGCATCAGCAGGTACTCAGCATCAGTTTACAGGGCATTTTCCAAAGTATTGTACAACATGATCTCGTATGACCTGAGCACGAAAGTTGCAGCCGAAGTCCTGGAGCTCTGTCCGTAGCTTTTTTGTACCAGGATGATGCAGGTGATTGGCTACAGTGATTTCCTCAGTAAAAACGGGTCTTCATCAATTGTACAGCTTACAGTAGTCAAAGTTGTGTTGCAGCGGGCGTTGTGGTGCACGTAGAGCTCCAGGGTCGGCTGCCAAGCATACGGTGCCGACGACGCAACAGTGTAGATAGTACAAGTGGTACCACAACAGCAACTGGCAGCAGGAGGGAACACAACTAAATTTGTTATCGTTTTTGAAGTTATTCAACAATACCTCGGAGTAGCTTTTTATGTTGTTTGGTAGATGTTTTGTAGAGCACAGTAGTAAAACTATAAAACTCAGTTTGTTTTTAGTGTACCAAAGTAGTGTAGGTAGTTGTGGAGGCAGCAGGTGAGCTTAGTCCCTCCTGCTGACAAGTGCAGTGTTAGGTGTTCTTCCATGTGAGTCATTGTGATTAGGTCAGTCATGCCATTCATACCATATCTTGGTCACTTTCTTCACCAGTGGGCAGGTTAATTTTGTAGGCTTAACCAAATGTAACCCTTTGTCACAAAACTAATTATTTTCAGTATTATTTGTCAGTCTTATACAGACATTCTTGATAAGTGTCGGATATCATCTGGCCAACATCAGGATATAGGGTTGCTTTTTTAGATCTCATTCATGATTTATAAAATGTCTCAACTTCGCAGTTCATCGTGCTGTACATTGTATACGAAATGCCCTCATCAGAAATTGAAGCATTTGGCTGATGGAGAAGTTACAGGATTTAGTTTTTTTAAGAGGAACACCTTCACTGGAGTTCTGCGCAGTAGTAACCTTGAACATTCCCCATCGGTCAACTGCAACAGGACACAACCAACGTAAGGATTGTACTTACACTGTACTGTACCAAACTGTTAGGTAAACATGTAGAAGTCAATAATACTTGGATATTTGTTTTTCTTTGTTTTTCTTGATCCTGTTGGTTAAGTATTGTGGAAAATAATTATAAACTATTATGGAAATTCAACTATTTAGTGACTAATTGTTAAGCACCATGCACTGATTTAAAGAGTACTTAATCTTTTGTTCGTTTACCTCGAGTATATATATATATAGGTATATATATATATATATATATATATATATATATATATATATATATATATATATATATATATATATATATATATATATATATATCAACAAATATAAAAAGCAATAGGATTGTCTTGTCATTTGAATTTATAGGGTTTGAACAATATACATTGGTTCTGTACATATATTTCACAATGGAATAATTTAAATCAATTGACTTGTAATATAGGTACATTGCTCTAATATATACAAAAAATATACTTGCACAAATTTGCAGCCTCAATTAAAACTGCAACATACAGCCATCTGACCAGACAAACCATTACTACTGGTCACAATGTATGACCAATCACTCACTTCACTAAATAATTTGATGTGCATGTCTCACAACATGGAATCTGGCATAGTAATAATGCCAACCAAGGATGTGTAAACATGGTAACACTGGGTTATGCCCTCACCCACTAACTGGCTGACATACTGCAGTCACTTAATGTGCTATCAACACACGTCATATTCTTACAATCACCTGCACTTGTGTACAGGGGATCTGATTACACCTGTAGTACGAAGTCAGGTATCTTATACATAACTAAAGACTGCTTGGAATACAGTTTCCATGCCATACATTTAAAGTGGTTTAATATTATTACATGTCTCATGTGGCAAAGTTATACTTGATGCAATAGTTTACTACTCAAAAGTTTGACTCTTGATTCAAACTCCAAGTTGCCTTCACATAATGATTTCATTTGCCATTGTGTGATCTATTCATTCAGTCCTATAAACATATTACTTTACATAGATGTCTAAACAATTATGGTTATACTCATATGAATAAAGCACAGTAACATTGTTTATATTACAAGCACACTTTCTTCCAGCAGTGTTGCATTTACTGCAATGGAGGCTCTCTTTTTCCCCAAGTTTTATATTATACACAGGATTTGATGCACATGTTTGAACAAATGCTTCATTCTCCTCATAACTTTAAGTAAAATATGTGGGTTGAGATACAAGCAACTATAGACTTGAGACAAATGGCATGGATATAATTGTGCATGAATGACAAAATTTCAGGCGTGTTTGGCAAATTAGTCTATAGTCATAGCAATACAAACCTTAATATATAGTACAAGAACAGGTGTATTTATTTTCTGCATTAAATGAGGCTCCTTACTTGCTGGACTGCAGCATAGGTCCAATATGTACTTTTTTTGGTGAATCTGATTGTCAGACAGTAAGAGAGGCAAAGGATGGGACCACAACCAACTTAGAAGAAAGAACTCTTGCAATTTAAATACTTTACCTCTTACATTCATACTTTCACACAGTCAGCTGCAATGTGTGACAAACGCCACAAAAAATACTATATGCAGAATTGAAGGGATTACTTCACGACCATAACCACACAACATTAATAATGGACACTACTTTGCTATGGTTGACAATACAGTGCTACACACTGACATATAATGAGAGGCACCTTCATGACCTTCACTAGTGCTTAAAATGTACGCAGTACAAGCTCTTCCTAATCAATAATACTGATGAAAACTGGTGTGGCTGAATTTTCTGATATAAGTAAAATTTTGTAGCAATACTAAATAATAATTTTTACAGAAAGAAAAATGAAGCATAATATTTTATATCTGCTATTGCACTAAACTTGTAAACAGGTTGCCTGAGATAAAATGATTTCTATACCTCTGTCCTGTGTGCTTGCTTGCTCATTCAGAACAAACCAGAATGAGCTGCTGTCACTCACAGGGTCAATCAGAGGCAACAATACATTTTCACATGGTGAACTTAAAAATAAAATGAACCACATGCCTATTTCCAATACATTCTTCTCACCAAGAATAGTATACGCAATGGAGAGGTGTGTTAATGTAAATATAGATGTACTATGTAGTATGTATGTAGGTAGGTATAACATGGACTCTTGGACAGATTCAGTGTGGTCGGTACCACAACATATTTCTTAAGTAAGCAATGTTTGTCTTAGTTAATACTACAAAACTTTATTGCTGGTTGATTGTTCAAATGTTTTACCACTTGGTTCTTTGCCACATTGTTATATATGTATCTGCCATTCACTTAAATTATTATTTGTTTAAACCCTTGTTGTGGGTTGCATCAAATGCAGCACCAAGGGCTTTGTGGGTCTTGAAGAAGCCATCCCTATCAGCTTATCTTCTCAAGTTGTATCTGAACATTTGGTCTATGCTTTAGTACATACGCTAAATATAGCAATAAACAGATTCCAATGATACATATTTTATGTGTGTCGGATGTATCAATACATAACTAATGTTTCACTGTGGTAAAGATTATACATCTAGAATTTAAGGCTGAGGTTATTAGTAACAATATAACTGCTTTACTCATAAACTGGAGCTTCCAATTTCCAGAAGGACTATTCACGTGCAAGTTTGTTTGCTTCTAATCAAATTTACAGATACAGAAATCCTACACTGCTTTCCTCTGAGGAACTTATTTATAGGAACAGAACGTGGTAGAAAAGCAGCCAGATTGCCTGTGAGTCCACCAGTAATGATATTAGCGCAATAATGATATTAGCAGAGTCCCTGAAATAATATTAGCCTTAGCCGCAATATAATGAATGGTGCACATGTTACGTGGAAGACAAAAACATCACTTTAACAATCATTCCACTTCAATATTGCTATGAGCTTTGTTGTGAAAAAAAGTTCAAACACAACTTGGCTCTGAATAATTTGTATCTTCAACACCAATAAGTGAATTTGGTATTTGTGGCCACTTCAAAGATTATTAATTGAATGATCTCTACATACCACAATTTTACAAAATATAGTAACGAAAGGGTCTTTATGTCCACTCTGTACATAAAGAAAACAAATGTCATCCAAAAAAAATAAATAACTGATGAAATATGGCAGACAATCATTTCAACAATGTCAAATTATTATTCAAATTTAGATAAGTCCATCTGCAAATTTTTCCCATTGATTTTTGATCCACTCAAAAATCAATACGAATTCATTATCTTGATATGATAAGCTTACATAATTTGTTTTGGCAGACAATGGTGCAGCAAGTTGCTTTTGACATCCAAGAAGAGATGTTACTAGCAACCAATAATAATGTTGCCTCATAATTTGTTTTCAAAGTGGCATAATTGTAGTGTTTTTTTTATCTGGCTAGTTTTCAGTGATATGTACAACAATTTGGTTTTTAAGACCAGCTATTATGTTACACTAAGAGATCCAAAGCTGCAACATTTTCTGATGAATCATGGAGTAAATGGGAACTTCTGCCACGGTCATCCTCTGGATATACATAGACAGATAAATCATCTCTGTATATCTATCATCAGTGTATATCTACACTTTTCTTCAGATACTTTCCATTTATCAACCACTTCATGCATTCTTTAGTCACTGACCATTCATATCTCAACGATCACAATGCATGCAAGTTGAGTTGGGAAATATTTAAAGTTGAAAGTAAATATAATTTCGTGTCTTGATACATGACACACACAATTTACAATAAAATGTAAAATAAAAAAAATCTCAGCCATATAAAATACTCAAAATGCCCTGAATAGGCATTGAAAGTATTTTAGCTGAATCTAAAATACTGACTGATCTTTTTCCCATGAATCTTTACCTTTCTTTTTCAAACTCAGGCATGCATTAAACTCTAGGAATTTCTCATTTAATATTCTCCTTTCTGTTCCAATGCCGATGGGAGCGTACTTCAACAATCTTATATTATATCTCATCCACACTATTCATGTACGGCACTCACTAATTTGTAACGTAAGAATCAAAGCAAGAAACGGTTCAATATTAATACAGATACTCCTCAAAACAGTACAACAGTAACTTTGGCTTCATTGAAACACAGAACACACAGCATACACATAAACATGACATGACTGGATAATCCTTCCTACATTTAGTATGTAACATATACATTGTTTTTGCTGGCAGTTATAATGGAAGACTTTCCTACGCCTCAACACTCACAACCTGGATTGCTGTATGAAGTTATCCAAGTGAAGCACTATTCCATAAAATCTCAACATTTAACAATAGTATATCTAATTGTGCATTTCATTACTTATGAGAGATGCATGTGAGTAGATAATAACTTACGGCTTAAGTGCAGCATTAACAATTGGTGACAAAGGCTCTGATACCCAGTGTAAGGTGGTGGTGGTGGGGCTGAGAGTTGTAACGTGGTGCAGTGATGTGTGTGTGTGGTTGTGCTTAGGATCAATATTGTGCTCTCCTGAACTACTATTCAAGGCACATAATTTCAGTTTGGAAGATATAAAATCACATTCTAGTTGGTAGTGACAAAAATAATCTAATAAGGAAGTGCAATATTAAAACAAGATCTCAGTAACTCACTGAAAGAATATCTGCTAATAAAATGTTTCATGACACTGTTCTTGAGACTCACCACTGTGGTAAGAACTAAAAATTACATTCAAAATGTGCTGGTAGTTCAGATGGAACATAGTAACATTTACAGGAAAGAATTTTGGCACAAGAACTGCAAGAAAGCAGCCAATGATATCAGATTTCTATTCTCAAAAACCTTGATTGAAAATTCCCACAACATAATATAATGCTAGATTCCAAATAATTGCTGAAAATGAATGCCACACTAATATTTGTTCATTTATTGAACTGTGACATAAGTGACATTGCTGTGATTATGGTGGAATAACTAATGCAAGTAACTATTCCATTACTCTGATGGGAATGAAATAAAAGTTCATGAGACATTCCATTGAACAGTTTTGGGAAAAACAAAAGACTTCACCTGAATCTCATCTGGATTGTCCATATGTCTCCATCATTTTCTGAGCCTTTAAAGTTTAGTTGAATATTTCCAGCTCCTGAAGGATAATATCAAGTTGATAAGTAACATTGGCTATCCACAATGTTCCTTTAGCTGATTGGATTAACTTTAAACTTTTGTTAAAAGTTCCATAATGCATTTTGGCTGACATGAGTAAAAGCTTGAAAGTGTAAATGTCTTACAAAAGTTAAATGATTTAATTAGATAACTTCATAATATATCTTACATTATTTTCTGTTATAAATATGAACTTCAGATTAACTCCTCCTTAGTATTTCAAATATGTGATAAGATCTTTGCCAGGAATTGAAAAGCAGAATTGCTAACAGCTGAAAGATCTTATGATTTAGTAATTTTCTTTTAGAAATCAGTAAGGTTCTGTAGGGTTATGCCAAATGGTTAATTGATGTAGTCATGTTTGCTTATCTGCACCATCGGAAGTTATCTCTTCAGTGTACAGGACAATTACATCCTCAAGTCTGTCAAATATGGATGTGTGAATTTCATAAACAACCCTCAAGAAAATTTTGATCAGTATGGTTTGTTTTTTGACTAGATTGTTTACTGTTCAATAATGTTTTGGTAGAAATTCATTCCACCATAAAATTATAAAGTGTTGGAAGATTATATTTTCATCTAAAAAAATTCAGTAATGAATTAAATGCACCGAAAGAAACTAAAAATGTGTTTACAAGAATTCAAACAATAATACATGAAAAAAGGAGAATGAGTAACATGTCTTCCTGACATGTAGTGGAACCTTATCAACAAAGACAAAACACAGCATGTGCTCAGTCACATACAAAGGAATTGAGCTAGTAATCACAGCTAATAAAGGGTGTGTGTATGTATGTATGTGTGTGTGTGTGTGTGTGTGTGTGTGTGTGTGTGTGTGTGTGTGTGCATGCATGTGCGTGAGTATGTGTGTGTGCACAAGAGAAAAGTTTAAGTACTTCAAAATATCAATACTTTTGCTTAACTATATAATGCAATTCTGAGGCATTGAGGAATAATAAGTGAGACTGATAAAAATATTGCTCCTTACTGTTCAGCCTGAGCCTCCTCCTCCACCTCTGGTATGACCACTGGCTCCTTTGCCTTCTCTAGCTTACTCTCTACACACTTAATGTACTCTGCTACTTCAAAATGACCAAACTCTTCTGCGTCATCTCTTGGTGTGTGGCCCCACCTGAAAAACAAAATTCAAGATGATGAAGGAGAAAATGCAAACTAAGTATGTAATGGAAAGGGAGGGGAAGTTGGGTAAAAAGCCAAAAATCATCCAACATGATCTGATAGTAATATAGTATACTGTAGTATTTATGAACAGTCATCAACGTTTGTAAGGGGCAAGTAACAGACAAATGTGAATGTTGAAAATTAATGAATATGATTAGTGTGCCCTCTTCATTAATAAAAATCCACAATCCCTACAATGTTGTGTTTCATAATGTAATTTTGAATTCATCATACATCAAATACTTAACAGAGGTATGGTTATTCTTGAAAATTAGTAAGGAGTATCGCTAACCTGTCCTTGGGACATGGGGAAACATGGCACTTCTCCAGCAGGAAGACGACAATATCCATGTGGCCCTCAGATGCCGCCAGGTGAAGTGCTGTCCTGCCGTCATAGTCCTTCTGTCCCATGTTCAGGCCGGCCAAGGCATACCTTGAACACAATGGATAACACTTGTCAGCAGAACATGGCAAACACCAGATTCTATTTGTTTAATTGTTTTTTAAATTCCAATAACTGACATTCAAGAAATGCAATTGATTCAAATCTTTTGCTCAGTAAATGGTGTAGCCCAATGGTTATGTTTTTATCTTGAGGTTTAGCAAATCGTGTATGATGAAAATGACAAACCATGCATTGTCACAAAGTAACTCAATGACTTGAAGTACAGGTGGATAGAGTGGTGATGAGTTTTATCTTATTTGTCCTTTGATCTGGATAGATGGAAATAATCTTTTCTCATTGTCAATGCAAATATGTAAGTAGTTTAATAACCACTCACACACTTTGGTTTGTCATAATGGGGGAAAGTATCTTGAAAGGGAAAACATGTATGGACATCTGGAACTAGCATATGAGAGAGAGAGAGAGAGAGAGAGAGAGAGAGAGAGAGAGAGAGAGAGAGAGAGAGAGAGAGAGAGAGAGAGAGAGAGAGAGAGAGAGAGAGAATAATTTGACGTTACAAACTCGAGATTACTTTCAAAAGATGAAGGGAATCTTGGAGTTTAAGTGAATGTCCAAGTGATAATGCCTTACAGCGCTTCCTATGTGTACATATTACATTAGATTCAAAAGTTTATTTAGTCAAACAGTGACAGCTAAATAAGTTAATAGGTGGATATGAATATGAACATGTTTCAATGACTGGTCTGAGGTTAACACACCTCCTCATGGCAGTAACGTCTCCTGAGCTGGCGGAGAAGAGAAGGGAGACAACTTTCTGACCTCGTGACTCAAATTTCTGCTTGCGAGGATCCTTCTTATTAGCGGCGTGACGGAGATTGTCGTAGCGGTGGAAGTTGAACACCTGTACAAGTTCCTATCACAAAAATACGAAATTTATTAGTTAAAATTATCATCTTAGTAGTGAAATTAATACATGTCAATGTAGTTATGTATGTAGAATTAATGATACATATTTTCATGATGAGACTCCATCCTAAGCATAATATTACATAGTACTTTGTGGTGAAGTCTTGTTTTGTAAACTTACGTCAGAGAACTTAAGGCCCCTGACTGAGTTGCCGAGAGAGTCAAGCGGTGGTGACCAGGTACAGATGCCCATGACATTGGGGATGACAAGCATGACGGCACCACACACCCCTGACTTGGCTGGCAGTCCCACCTGTGGTGTTTCACTCGGTAGTATCATGTTAAGGTATACATTGTATAATTATCATTCTTCCTCACATAGCTGTGAGGACTGGGTTGATGTCATACTGTACTAAAATGTAATAATCTTTTAACATAAAAATCATATGACCTCAGGCCATTTAATTTGTCTCCAAATTTAGTTTTGCAGGCACTCATCCTAAAAATGAGACTAATAATATACATCATATAATCATGGCTGGCTTTTTATAAGTAATACATCAATGATACTAAAGCTGTTCACCTGTGAAATTGTTAGAGTAGTGAAACTCTTACCTTGAAGGCAAACTGTCCAGAGTAATCATACATGCCACAGGAGTGCATGAGGGAGAGCACGTCCCGTACAGCGTCAGGCTTCAGCACTTGTTCACCAGTGGTGGGGCAGATGCCACCATTGGCCAGTGTTGCTGCCATCACTGACATAGTCTCTGCCGTCACCTCCATGGAGCAACTCTGAGGAAACAGATACACACCATCTTTAATATATTATCACACTTTTGTGGTAACATACTCTAGTGTATTTCTCTC
>CM035190.1:17309733-17320114 GCA_020233015.1 Callinectes sapidus
GGTTGACAATACAGTGCTACACACTGACATATAATGAGAGGCACCTTCATGACCTTCACTAGTGCTTAAAATGTACGCAGTACAAGCTCTTCCTAATCAATAATACTGATGAAAACTGGTGTGGCTGAATTTTCTGATATAAGTAAAATTTTGTAGCAATACTAAATAATAATTTTTACAGAAAGAAAAATGAAGCATAATATTTTATATCTGCTATTGCACTAAACTTGTAAACAGGTTGCCTGAGATAAAATGATTTCTATACCTCTGTCCTGTGTGCTTGCTTGCTCATTCAGAACAAACCAGAATGAGCTGCTGTCACTCACAGGGTCAATCAGAGGCAACAATACATTTTCACATGGTGAACTTAAAAATAAAATGAACCACATGCCTATTTCCAATACATTCTTCTCACCAAGAATAGTATACGCAATGGAGAGGTGTGTTAATGTAAATATAGATGTACTATGTAGTATGTATGTAGGTAGGTATAACATGGACTCTTGGACAGATTCAGTGTGGTCGGTACCACAACATATTTCTTAAGTAAGCAATGTTTGTCTTAGTTAATACTACAAAACTTTATTGCTGGTTGATTGTTCAAATGTTTTACCACTTGGTTCTTTGCCACATTGTTATATATGTATCTGCCATTCACTTAAATTATTATTTGTTTAAACCCTTGTTGTGGGTTGCATCAAATGCAGCACCAAGGGCTTTGTGGGTCTTGAAGAAGCCATCCCTATCAGCTTATCTTCTCAAGTTGTATCTGAACATTTGGTCTATGCTTTAGTACATACGCTAAATATAGCAATAAACAGATTCCAATGATACATATTTTATGTGTGTCGGATGTATCAATACATAACTAATGTTTCACTGTGGTAAAGATTATACATCTAGAATTTAAGGCTGAGGTTATTAGTAACAATATAACTGCTTTACTCATAAACTGGAGCTTCCAATTTCCAGAAGGACTATTCACGTGCAAGTTTGTTTGCTTCTAATCAAATTTACAGATACAGAAATCCTACACTGCTTTCCTCTGAGGAACTTATTTATAGGAACAGAACGTGGTAGAAAAGCAGCCAGATTGCCTGTGAGTCCACCAGTAATGATATTAGCGCAATAATGATATTAGCAGAGTCCCTGAAATAATATTAGCCTTAGCCGCAATATAATGAATGGTGCACATGTTACGTGGAAGACAAAAACATCACTTTAACAATCATTCCACTTCAATATTGCTATGAGCTTTGTTGTGAAAAAAAGTTCAAACACAACTTGGCTCTGAATAATTTGTATCTTCAACACCAATAAGTGAATTTGGTATTTGTGGCCACTTCAAAGATTATTAATTGAATGATCTCTACATACCACAATTTTACAAAATATAGTAACGAAAGGGTCTTTATGTCCACTCTGTACATAAAGAAAACAAATGTCATCCAAAAAAAATAAATAACTGATGAAATATGGCAGACAATCATTTCAACAATGTCAAATTATTATTCAAATTTAGATAAGTCCATCTGCAAATTTTTCCCATTGATTTTTGATCCACTCAAAAATCAATACGAATTCATTATCTTGATATGATAAGCTTACATAATTTGTTTTGGCAGACAATGGTGCAGCAAGTTGCTTTTGACATCCAAGAAGAGATGTTACTAGCAACCAATAATAATGTTGCATCATAATTTGTTTTCAAAATGGCATAATTGTGTTTTTTTTATCTGGCTAGTTTTCAGTGATATGTACAACAATTTGGTTTTTAAGACCAGCTATTATGTTACACTAAGAGATCCAAAGCTGCAACATTTTCTGATGAATCATGGAGTAAATGGGAACTTCTGCCACGGTCATCCTCTGGATATACATAGACAGATAAATCATCTCTGTATATCTATCATCAGTGTATATCTACACTTTTCTTCAGATACTTTCCATTTATCAACCACTTCATGCATTCTTTAGTCACTGACCATTCATATCTCAACGATCACAATGCATGCAAGTTGAGTTGAGAAATATTTAAAGTTGAAAGTAAATATAATTTCGTGTCTTGATACATGACACACACAATTTACAATAAAATGTAAAATAAAAAAAATCTCAGCCATATAAAATACTCAAAATGCCCTGAATAGGCATTGAAAGTATTTTAGCTGAATCTAAAATACTGACTGATCTTTTTCCCATGAATCTTTACCTTTCTTTTTCAAACTCAGGCATGCATTAAACTCTAGGAATTTCTCATTTAATATTCTCCTTTCTGTTCCAATGCCGATGGGAGCGTACTTCAACAATCTTATATTATATCTCATCCACACTATTCATGTACGGCACTCACCAATTTGTAACGTAAGAATCAAAGCAAGAAACGGTTCAATATTAATACAGATACTCCTCAAAACAGTACAACAGTAACTTTGGCTTCATTGAAACACAGAACACACAGCATACACATAAACATGACATGACTGGATAATCCTTCCTACATTTAGTATGTAACATATACATTGTTTTTGCTGGCAGTTATAATGGAAGACTTTCCTACGCCTCAACACTCACAACCTGGATTGCTGTATGAAGTTATCCAAGTGAAGCACTATTCCATAAAATCTCAACATTTAACAATAGTATATCTAATTGTGCATTTCATTACTTATGAGAGATGCATGTGAGTAGATAATAACTTACGGCTTAAGTGCAGCATTAACAATTGGTGACAAAGGCTCTGATACCCAGTGTAAGGTGGTGGTGGTGGGGCTGAGAGTTGTAACGTGGTGCAGTGATGTGTGTGTGTGGTTGTGCTTAGGATCAATATTGTGCTCTCCTGAACTACTATTCAAGGCACATAATTTCAGTTTGGAAGATATAAAATCACATTCTAGTTGGTAGTGACAAAAATAATCTAATAAGGAAGTGCAATATTAAAACAAGATCTCAGTAACTCACTGAAAGAATATCTGCTAATAAAATGTTTCATGACACTGTTCTTGAGACTCACCACTGTGGTAAGAACTAAAAATTACATTCAAAATGTGCTGGTAGTTCAGATGGAACATAGTAACATTTACAGGAAAGAATTTTGGCACAAGAACTGCAAGAAAGCAGCCAATGATATCAGACTTCTATTCTCAAAAACCTTGATTGAAAATTCCCACAACTTAATATAATGCTAGATTCCAAATAATTGCTGAAAATGAATGCCACACTAATATTTGTTCATTTATTGAACTGTGACATAAGTGACATTGCTGTGATTATGGTGGAATAACTAATGCAAGTAACTATTCCATTACTCTGATGGGAATGAAATAAAAGTTCATGAGACATTCCATTGAACAGTTTTGGGAAAAACAAAAGACTTCACCTGAATCTCATCTGGATTGTCCATATGCCTCCATCATTTTCTGAGCCTTTAAAGTTTAGTTGAATATTTCCAGCTCCTGAAGGATAATATCAAGTTGATAAGTAACATTGGCTATCCACAATGTTCCTTTAGCTGACTGGATTAACTTTAAACTTTTGTTAAAAGTTCCATAATGCATTTTGGCTGACATGAGTAAAAGCTTGAAAGTGTAAATGTCTTACAAAAGTTAAATGATTTAATTAGATAACTTCATAATATATCTTACATTATTTTCTGTTATAAATATGAACTTCAGATTAACTCCTCCTTAGTATTTCAAATATGTGATAAGATCTTTGCCAGGAATTGAAAAGCAGAATTGCTAACAGCTGAAAGATCTTATGATTTAGTAATTTTCTTTTAGAAATCAGTAAGGTTCTGTAGGGTTATGCCAAATGGTTAATTGATGTAGTCATGTTTGCTTATCTGCACCATCGAAAGTTATCTCTTCAGTGTACAGGACAATTACATCCTCAAGTCTGTCAAATATGGATGTGTGAATTTCATAAACAACCCTCAAGAAAATTTTGATCAGTATGGTTTGTTTTTTGACTAGATTGTTTACTGTTCAATAATGTTTTGGTAGAAATTCATTCCACCATAAAATTATAAAGTGTTGGAAGATTATATTTTCATCTAAAAAAATTCAGTAATGAATTAAATGCACCGAAAGAAACTAAAAATGTGTTTACAAGAATTCAAACAATAATACATGAAAAAAGGAGAATGAGTAACATGTCTTCCTGACATGTAGTGGAACCTTATCAACAAAGACAAAACACAGCATGTGCTCAGTCACATACAAAGGAATTGAGCTAGTAATCACAGCTAATAAAGGGTGTGTGTATGTATGTATGTGTGTGTGTGTGTGTGTGTGTGTGTGTGTGTGTGTGTGTGTGTGTGCATGCATGTGCGTGAGTATGTGTGTGTGCACAAGAGAAAAGTTTAAGTACTTCAAAATATCAATACTTTTGCTTAACTATATAATGCAATTCTGAGGCATTGAGGAATAATAAGTGAGACTGATAAAAATATTGCTCCTTACTGTTCAGCCTGAGCCTCCTCCTCCACCTCTGGTATGACCACTGGCTCCTTTGCCTTCTCTAGCTTACTCTCTACACACTTAATGTACTCTGCTACTTCAAAATGACCAAACTCTTCTGCGTCATCTCTTGGTGTGTGGCCCCACCTGAAAAACAAAATTCAAGATGATGAAGGAGAAAATGCAAACTAAGTATGTAATGGAAAGGGAGGGGAAGTTGGGTAAAAAGCCAAAAATCATCCAACATGATCTGATAGTAATATAGTATACTGTAGTATTTATGAACAGTCATCAACGTTTGTAAGGGGCAAGTAACAGACAAATGTGAATGTTGAAAATTAATGAATATGATTAGTGTGCCCTCTTCATTAATAAAAATCCACAATCCCTACAATGTTGTGTTTCATAATGTAATTTTGAATTCATCATACATCAAATACTTAACAGAGGTATGGTTATTCTTGAAAATTAGTAAGGAGTATCGCTAACCTGTCCTTGGGACATGGGGAAACATGGCACTTCTCCAGCAGGAAGACGACAATATCCATGTGGCCCTCAGATGCCGCCAGGTGAAGTGCTGTCCTGCCGTCATAGTCCTTCTGTCCCATGTTCAGGCCGGCCAAGGCATACCTTGAACACAATGGATAACACTTGTCAGCAGAACATGGCAAACACCAGATTCTATTTGTTTAATTGTTTTTTAAATTCCAATAACTGACATTCAAGAAATGCAATTGATTCAAATCTTTTGCTCAGTAAATGGTGTAGCCCAATGGTTATGTTTTTATCTTGAGGTTTAGCAAATCGTGTATGATGAAAATGACAAACCATGCATTGTCACAAAGTAACTCAATGACTTGAAGTACAGGTGGATAGAGTGGTGATGAGTTTTATCTTATTTGTCCTTTGATCTGGATAGATGGAAATAATCTTTTCTCATTGTCAATGCAAATATGTAAGTAGTTTAATAACCACTCACACACTTTGGTTTGTCATAATGGGGGAAAGTATCTTGAAAGGGAAAACATGTATGGACATCTGGAACTAGCATATGAGAGAGAGAGAGAGAGAGAGAGAGAGAGAGAGAGAGAGAGAGAGAGAGAGAGAGAGAGAGAGAGAGAGAGAGAGAGAGAGAGAGAGAGAGAAAAAAAATAATTTGACGTTACAAACTCGAGATTACTTTCAAAAGATTAAGGGAATCTTGGAGTTTAAGTGAATGTCCAAGTGATAATGCCTTACAGCGCTTCCTATGTGTACATATTACATTAGATTCAAAAGTTTATTTAGTCAAACAGTGACAGCTAAATAAGTTAATAGGTGGATATGAATATGAACATGTTTCAATGACTGGTCTGAGGTTAACACACCTCCTCATGGCAGTAACGTCTCCTGAGCTGGCGGAGAAGAGAAGGGAGACAACTTTCTGACCTCGTGACTCAAATTTCTGCTTGCGAGGATCCTTCTTATTAGCGGCGTGACGGAGATTGTCGTAGCGGTGGAAGTTGAACACCTGTACAAGTTCCTATCACAAAAATACGAAATTTATTAGTTAAAATTATCATCTTAGTAGTGAAATTAATACATGTCAATGTAGTTATGTATGTAGAATTAATGATACATATTTTCATGATGAGACTCCATCCTAAGCATAATATTACATAGTACTTTGTGGTGAAGTCTTGTTTTGTAAACTTACGTCAGAGAACTTAAGGCCCCTGACTGAGTTGCCGAGAGAGTCAAGCGGTGGTGACCAGGTACAGATGCCCATGACATTGGGGATGACAAGCATGACGGCACCACACACCCCTGACTTGGCTGGCAGTCCCACCTGTGGTGTTTCACTCGGTAGTATCATGTTAAGGTATACATTGTATAATTATCATTCTTCCTCACATAGCTGTGAGGACTGGGTTGATGTCATACTGTACTAAAATGTAATAATCTTTTAACATAAAAATCATATGACCTCAGGCCATTTAATTTGTCTCCAAATTTAGTTTTGCAGGCACTCATCCTAAAAATGAGACTAATAATATACATCATATAATCATGGCTGGCTTTTTATAAGTAATACATCAATGATACTAAAGCTGTTCACCTGTGAAATTGTTAGAGTAGTGAAACTCTTACCTTGAAGGCAAACTGTCCAGAGTAATCATACATGCCACAGGAGTGCATGAGGGAGAGCACGTCCCGTACAGCGTCAGGCTTCAGCACTTGTTCACCAGTGGTGGGGCAGATGCCACCATTGGCCAGTGTTGCTGCCATCACTGACATAGTCTCTGCCGTCACCTCCATGGAGCAACTCTGAGGAAACAGATACACACCATCTTTAATATATTATCACACTTTTGTGGTAACATACTCTAGTGTATTTCTCTCTCTCTCTCTCTCTCTCTCTCTCTCTCTCTCTCTCTCTCTCTCTCTCTCTCTCTCTCTCTCTCTCAAGGTTTATTTCAATCACTTTCTGCCTATTTGGACATCTTTACAAAGCCTTCATTAGCTGTACTCTTTTTTTCGTTTCGAGTACAATCTTTTTTTAGAAAATTTGAAGAGACTGAAATCTGATATTGCAGGTAATTTTGTTGTAGTTATTATTATCATTATTATTACTGTTTTTATCATTACTATCATCTTTGTTTTTGCATGGAAGAGGGGACGTATAACGATCTCTCTCTCTCTCTCTCACACCCACACACTCACTCTAACAAATGGCAAAAACTAAACATCTAAATCCCCCCACAAGAGTCACTGGCAGCATCTTTCCTAGCCACACACACGCACCGAGACAGCTTCTCTCACCGCCACTAGTTCATTGGCGGTAACACATCACGACCTCCCTCGCTAATCACTTGCCAAAAGCCTGTGTAGTGTGGCGGGGTTCCATCGCTAAAATGTAACCCCCATAAACTTTCCTCACGCCTTACTAATTTATTGCGTGACTCTCCCGCGTGAATTCTCTCTGCGATTCGTTCTGTGAGGGGAATAAATAAATAAAACCCCGGCGATAATTATTTAACAAGAGCCATAATACACCACACCTTCCACCACCTCGCATTTTATAACACGAATTTAACAGAACTGAGGGTGGTGTTCTTAGTCATCTCGCTCTCTCACCACGACACATTTTCAAGGCTACAGAGATGACTAGCGGAGGTTTTCAAGAGCGTTTTTTTCCCCCCAGTTGATATTGTAAAATTCTTGGTACTCTGCCTCTAGAAACGCAAAAAAACACTTAGAAAAAAAAAAAAAAAAAAAAAAACTCGTATATATTTCCAAGGGCCACATAGAAATGACTAGAGGAGGTTTACAAGAGTGTTTTTTTCCAGTTAACAATGTAGAAATCTTGTCACTATGCCTCTAGAAACGTAAATAAAAAAAAAAAAAAAAAAATAAATAAAAAAAACCTGAAAAAAAAACTCGTATTCATTTATATAAAGCTTTGTGATGTGGTAGAGGTGAAGTACAGAAGCGTTTGAGAAATACGTGTCTGGGGCCAAACGGGTGGGAGGAAGCAATACATTGACAGTGATATTATCTTGATGGCGTCTCCACCTGTCACCGGCGCACATTTTACCTGTCGCAGCTCAGTATGGAGGAATTGAAGAGACGGTACATCATCACCTTACCTAACCGTGGAAGTGCAGAGGAAGAAGAGATTGAGGAGGAGGAGGAGGAGGAGGAGGAGGAGGAAGAGAGAGGAGAGAGGAAGAAGAAGAAGAAGAAGAAGAAGAAAGAGAAAAATACAGAAGTACAGAAAAATGAAGAGGAGGAGGAGGAGGCAGGGGGAAAAAAAGAAAGAAAAGAGCAATGACCAGTCTAAGATAACAAAACGCATAACGCCATCAGTACAAAAAGAAGAAGAAGAAGAAGAAGAAGAAGAAGAAGAAGAAGAAAGAGAAAAATACAGAAGTACAGAAAAATGAAGAGGAGGAGGAGGAGGAGGCAGGGGGAAAAAAAAGAAAGAAAAGAGCAATGACCAGTCTAAGATAACAAAACGCATAACGCCATCAGTACATACATCCACACATCAATAGAGGCGATGACCACCACCCGATCCTTACTGTGATAAGAACCACAACAAAGGGACGGGAGTGCGTTATACAGCTTCAGAAACTCGTGTGGGGATTATAATAGTACAGACTCTGGCCATAAACATTTTGAACTCCATAAACCCTTACTAATGTCAATAAAATCGTCTCATCACACCAAAAACTCGTGGTAAAAATGCGTCCCGGTACTAAAAGGGTTAAGAAACTCATTCCCTGAAGAGTTCTATCTGGTATATATGCAATTATAGCTCGTACACAGACAACCTTAGGCGTTCATCTTCCTTATGCGTGGAAGAGAAAAGCTTTTACTTAATTAACACCCAAACCACTCCGCTCTATCATACCTCCTCCTTCCTCTACAGCACCGACAAACAACACAACGACACCAATTATGAATGCAAAAACCGCTAATATTAAAGTCACAATAAATATTCTATAATGTTTAACTTCCTCTTTCCCTCAAACTCCTCCTCCACTCGTCTTTTTTCCTTCTCACGCCCGCAGACGAACCCAGCAACGCCCACACGCCCCGCAGGAGAGCGTGAGGATCAGCTGCTTGGGGGGAAGAGGGGAGCGAGGGAACAGGGGAGCACTTTGGGAGGTACATGAAAGGATGGGGGGAACTTGGGAGGGGGTACAGGGTAGAGGGGAGGGGAGGGGAGGGGAGGGGAGGGGAGGAAAGGGAAGGGGAGGGGAGGGAAGGGGAGGGGAGGGAAGGGAAGGGAAGGGGAGGGGAGGGGGAAGGGTTGTGGGGGACTTCGGAAGGGGAAGAGGGGAGGAGAAGAAAAGGGAAGAAAAGAGAAGAAATGGGAAGGGAAGGGAAGGGAAGGGAAGGGAGGGGAAGGGAAGGGAAGGGAAGGGAAGGGAGGGGAAGGGAAGGGAAGGGAGGGGAAGGGAAGGGAAGGGAAGGGAAGGGAAGGAAATGAAAGTAAAGTAAAGTAAAGTAAAGTAAAGGAAAGGAAAGAAAAGGAGAAGAAAATGAAGAAGAGGGAAGGAGAGGGGAGGGAAGGGGAAGGGGAAGGGGAAGGGAAAGGAAGGGAAGGGGATGGGAAGGGAGGGAAGGGGAAGGGAAGGGGGAAGGGAGGGGAGGGGAGTGAGAGGAGGGAAGAATAGGGTTTGCCACGCAACAGGAAGAGCTGGACACTGATTTAACCATGACAAAACAAAACTATTTATTGAAACTACACATGTACATACCAGGGGAGAGAGAGAGAGAGAGAGAGAGAGAGAGAGAGAGAGAGAGAGAGAGAGAGAGAGAGTAAAATTAGAGAAAGAAGAGGGGGTCCAAAGATTAAGCAGAGAGAGAGAGAGAATGAGAGAGAGAGAGAGAGAAGAGGCCAGGAATGAAACAAAAATCATCATGACTATTTGTCTTTCAGGAATCTGTTGGCGCGAGGTGAAATGTGTGACCACCAGGTGCTCTCTCTCTCTCTCTCTCTCTCTCTCTCTCTCTCTCTCTCTCTCTCTCTCTCTCTCGTGTGTATACTACTACTACTACTACCACTACTACCACTACTACTACTACTACTACTACTACTACTACTACTACCACCACCACCACCACCACCACCACCACCACCACCACCACCACCACCACAACCCAAGCATTCGGGGACTGGCATCTAAGTAAGCCTTTTCTAATTTAACCGTTTTTGTTGCCAGTTCTTCCCTTCTCACACAAATAAAGAACCAGAAGAAAAAAACCCTCAAGAAAGAAACGAGTTAATCTTGAAACCAGAGTCACGAATAAATACTTCCAACTTTCCCAGACAACATCTACTTAACCAATGAGAACGTGTGTGTTGAGTTTGCTTATGTTCAGCTTTCATTATATGCATGGGGAGCCTGGGTGACACGCTGGGGGGGTGG
>CM035190.1:17387365-17402625 GCA_020233015.1 Callinectes sapidus
GAGAGAGAGAGAGAGAGAGAGAGAGAGAGAGAGAGAGATCACAGACGGGTGGGCAAGCAATTATAATGGAGGTGAGGACAGGCAGAGTGAGTTAGTTAAGGCAAGCACACATCCAGGAAGCGACCACCACCACCACCACCACCACCACCATCTCTACTGCTCAATGGTAAAAATAAACACCACACGAAATATGAAGGTCAGGGTGGTGTTGTGCGTCTGTTGCTGCCACAAATATATTGAAAACACCTCGTAAACATGGATTATTATTATTATTATTATTATTATTATTATTATTATTATTATTATTATTATTATCATTATTATTATTATTAGCACTAGCACTATTATATTTCAGCAGTGGAGGTGGTGATAGTGGTGGTGGTGGTAATAATAGCAGGTGATAGCAGTAAAAGTAATATTTTTGTTATTTAAAAAGAGACAAAAAGGAAGAATATGCTATATACATCCCAATGAGCCTTCACACACACACACACACACACACACGATGACTGAAACCTGGAATAATTTAACAGAAGAAATAATAACAGCAACAAGTGTGTAAAAATTCAAATAAAGATTAAATGAGGATAGAAACAGAGATGGGACCACACCAGATTAACTCAGGTCCTGTAAATATCAACACGGTAAATACACACACATACTCTCTCTCTCTCTCTCTCTCTCTCTCTCTCATTGGAACAGCTTGCAATACTTCCCTCCTGATTTGTGTAGTAGGTAAGCTATCCATCAACACTTCTACTTTCCTTCCCTTGACACTTATTATAATGATCAATAAGACGCGCATGTTTCAACGACTAATAAATTTTTCTCTTTGTATATGTCTTAATGTACTGATTAAGGCAAATGGGAATATAACATATGAAGTACCATAATAAAAAGAGGATTGTTTTGAGAGTACATACAAGAGGTAGAGATGAGAAAGGTAAGATGGATATTGGGAGTGACGAGGAGGGGCTGGATCAGGAATGAGGGAATAAGAGGGACAGCCAAGGTGACACAAGTGAGAAAGAAGAAAGAAAGAAGACTTCAGTGGTATGGACTTTGCATGAGGGGGAATGAAGAGTGGATTGGGAGAAGGATGATGAAGTTACAGGTGTAGAGAGAGAGAGAGAGAGAGAGAGAGAGAGAGAGAGAGAGAGAGAGAGAGAGAGAGAGAGAGAGAGAGAGAGAAACCCCATGTAGATATAGAAAAAAGTGAGAGAAGCTGAAGATGAAGAAGAAGAAGAAGAAGAAGAAGAAGAAGAAGAAGAACAACAACAACAACAACAACAACAACAACAACAAGAACAAGAACAATAACAACATTAACAATAACATTACCAATAACAACAATAACAACAACAAAGTAGACAAAGAAGAAGAAGAAGAAGAAGAAGAAGAAGAAAAGAAAGAAGAAAAAAAGAAGAAGAGGAAGAAAAGTACAAGAGGGTGAATCACCATCCAATATAGTACAAGTGAGCCAAGGACATCCACGAGACACAATGGTCACACAAGGCAGTAACACCACATTTAAGTCAATACAATACAGGCTCGCTATTACAACACAACACAACACCACTAAGAACGACGTCAGCATTATCAGCACCAGTGACAGAGAGTTCACCGAATTAACACTTTTTCCTGCGATTTGGTTTATCCTCTGTATTGATAAAACACCCACGAGATTTTTTGCCTTTACTCACAGCCATCTTAAAACATTCTAACAACTAAAGACTGTTCAATATACTCTTTTTAATTACCTTTCCCATTTTCTTGATGTTTGTTTAGATTTCATTGTTTTAGGACTGTGTTGTGGTGTAGATCATAGTGAAAGAGTTAAAATATCCAATCTACACTCGCTACTGGTCTATTTCAGGCTACCCCAGCTAAACATATCTGTGTATCTAGTGCCTGGCAGATAATGGCTTGACAATGAGAGGGCCAGTGGTTCAAGCCAGGAAAGGTGAAAAGAGGAAGAGTAGATACAAAATTAAACACTGAAAGAAAAAAAGAAAAATGAGGAAAAGTAGACAGAAAACTAGATTCACTGAAGGAAAGAAAAGTAAAAAATGAGGAAGAGTAGATACAAAACAAGATACATTGAAGGAAAGAAAAGTAAAAAATGAGGAAGAGTAAAGACAAAACTAGATACATTGAAGGAGAGAAAAGAAAAAAATGAGGAAAAGTAGACAGAAAACTAGATGCATTGAAGGAGAAAAGAAAAGAAAAAAAAGAAAACCCTTGAACCATCACATCTTTGAGTAACAGAACGCAGGTCACTTGGCCACCACTACTCTAAAATGACAACAATGCACAGTCACTTACCTGGAAGTAGAGGTCGAGGGAGGACATAAGGTCACACTTTTCAGGGAAGCACTTGTTCTCTCGCATATAGTAGCCCAGGGAGTAGTTCCTGTCGGCGTTCTCTCGCTCCGACAAGAAGGTGCCGTTGCTGAAGCCTACGTTCTCCCCACCGGCAAGACGCTGCGGCAAAAGGAAAGGTGGCAGGTCGTCACAATGCACACATGCAAGGCACTAAAGACACTCTCAAAACACACTTGCTTACCGATGAAAAGAGAAAATTTAAAAGAAAAACCATACAAGGTGGTAAAGACTTTTCTCAAAACACACTTGCTTACACATGGAGAGGAAAAATTTAGAAGCAAAAATAATCATAAGGAGTATAGCATGACCTTGGCTTGCACTGCAGTCTGTAACCATGTTCTCTCATCACTGCTGCTTCAAAGACCACATGAATGATTAGCGACTTACCTTCATGTAACTTTGAACAAAGTCAAATTTTTCAGAGGAAGACATCTCCGGCTTGACTAGACAGTATAGAAGACTGTTGATGATGATTGACCCAGCATTCACTAGGGGGTTGTGGGGCTTGTCTGAAATGGGAAAAACGCAAAGCCTTTGCATGAGACAATGTGTCAGGAAATTTCCCCTAGTCTGTATTCTATGCAATAAAGTTTTGTCTTCTGAAGGGATCTTTATCCAAGTATTACTAAAATAATGTATTATCTATATGATATATATCCCTGTTCAAAAATCAAGGTAAAATATCATTATAGTATTATTCTATACAAGTTCACTATTAGCATCCTTTTTCTATTTACCAGATGGCTTGGGAAAGAAAAGAAAGGTGACCTACAAAAATGTTACCTCAAAAATGCAAAATTACTTTAAAAACAATTATCATTTCTAATATTTTTTTTGATGTAGGAAAGAAATTGGCCAAGGGCAGTAAACACTAAAGAAAAGGACCACTTGAGTGCCAGTTCCCAAAGAAAAGTCAGATAGAAAAATCAAATAACAGAGAATATCTTAAAAAAATAGAGAATCAGACAGAGTTCCAGGGTTTACTAGAGTAAGAAGAGTTTGCTCTATATGAATGTGCTTTAAACTAAGATTACAGCTTATAATGTAAGAACACAGTGTAAGCAGTGGCTTTAGCATGACAGTATGAAATGAGATTAATTGCCACTACTCAAGCAGATCCATCCACCACTCACCATTATAGTCCAACACAATGGCATTAAACATCCGTCCACTGGGCTCTGTGCCAACGTACTTGTGAACAGTTTCATTTCCTAATTCATTGAGTGCGATGGCATATGTTATTGGTTTGCTGAGATCACCAGAATATGCAAGAAAGAAAAGATAAAGTAAACGTTATAACCATATATTAGCACATTTGAAAATTTTTCCAAGCTACACTTTACACACACTCATTAATAGTTAGCTAAAAGCAGAAGGTTTGCAATACTACAGTCTATAAAATACAAATATTTTGCTGCACTGAAGGGAAACTTCTGCAGTGATGGCATGTAAGAGTAATCCCTTGAATGTCTTGCCAATTCAAGTTACCTTCATTTGTCATGTCATTATTAACTCATCTCTTCCTAACTTGTTATTTCATTAGCTTCCTCCAAATCTAAGAAATGTCTTTCACAACTGCTTTTCATAAAATACTCCTTATTGAATACTTGATGAAGTATAGTAGTAGTCTATCTTTATCCATGCCACTATGCAGCACTTGTTACTCACTTCAGCCACACCTCAGTGTTTCCTCAACACTCACTCACTCTTTCATCTCCACTATTCTTCCTGATCCCTCTACCACTTTAAGAATGGTATCCATACTGTCCTGACAAGTCTCCTTCATTAGTTTTCTGATTCAAAACTAATACATGTTAGTAAAGGTAACAAACTCCCATCTATTCTAAAACTTCCAGTCTTTTAGAATGAAAATTTCTTCTCTTATACTGCACATGCATTTGAAGATAAAGACACATTCTTGATCATTATCTCACAATATCTATCAATGATATATCATTGGAAATACATATATACTGTACATGAATGTGTTAATACAGGAGTACTGTACTTTATAAAACAAAGTAATACATACATATACACGTTTGTAAAACTGAACAAGTGAAAGTAAAGGACACACCTGCATGACTGCATGGTAAAGTTCATGTTAGTGTCTCCTATATCATATCGCTGGCCATCCACGGTACACACGGACACACCCCATAGATCAGGGTGGAACCTGGCAAGCTGGGGAATGTATGAAGCAACCTGAGAAAAATACAGGGAAATGAATGCTTGCTCTGCTTGATGACATTCGGAGCGACTTCATTACCATGACAATTATCATGAGAACATGCCACTCATAAATCCATCACTCAGATAAACATGGAATATTCTTCTCTAATCTAAAGAAAGTTTACACAAAATGAAGATATTAAAAAATTGCTAATGGCTACTGACGTTATTTTCTAATTTTATGTAAACTATCTATTTAAAATGACGATGTCAGACTAAAATATTGCTAATGCTTAAGATTTTTGCTGTTATAAAAAACACAAACTAGAGGCAAGAGAATTCTGTGTTTTTTTCAAAGAAGTGTATTCTAATAATACAAAATGTTTGAACATGAACACTAGAAGAGAGTGAGAGTGATCTTGACATGCAGTAGTGACACATCATAGTGATATACTCCACCTTGCCCCCTGTCAGGGTCTTGGCTGACCAGTAGAACTCTTCAATGTACTGCGTGAACTCATGCCACTCAGGAATGACAAACTGGTGCCTGAGTGACCGAGATATCAGCACAATGTTGTCCTGTATCACTCTGGTAGGAAAGTGAAACAGTGATATCAATAAACTCTGTGGAATAAGTATGCTTTGTGTGCCACATAATCTGTTAAACAATTCTGAAGTAGGTATGCTAAATTTTTTATTGCCCTAAGCACACAACTCATATAAAAACTAAATAATAATTCACCTTCCTGATGAAAATTATCAATAATTAAAGAAAATACTATATCTAACATATTTCAACTTGTCTTCATTAAATGTATTCTATTCACATATGTGCTTCTACCAATATACCATCATAAATATAAATATTAAATAATCTGTGTGTTTGTGTGTGTGTGTGTGTGTGTCAAGAGAGAGAGAGAGAGAGAGAGAGAGAGAGAGAGAGAGAGAGAGAGAGAGAGGAATGATCATAAATTAGGCTGTCAGTGCACATAGAATAAATTTACTCCTTTTAGTAAACACAATAAAACCTGTGTTATTAAAACATTAGCCACAGCAAACCTTCCCTTCACCGTGAGATGGTGAACACCACATGCAAACAAATTGATTTCATCCTGACCCAGTACAGGGATCTTTTATCTTAGATCAATTCAAGCACATAGTGACATTTATACCAATTCCCATTACCCAAGTCTGATTTATCTTGATATATGAATATTTTTCTCATCTCTCATGTCACTGTCTTTTAGTAACAGTCTCCTTTAAGTATCAATGAGTTGTTCGCTGTCTTTAAAATATAACAAATAAGTTACGCAAGAAATGTAGTGTGTATAGTGTGGCTGTGTGCTGCACAAAGCACAATGGAAAACACAAAGGCTGGAACTATTGTGTCACTACATATTGTTAAATAATCACCATCAGGGCTTGGTGTGTGTGTGTGTGTGTGTGTGTGTGTGTGTGTGTGTGTGTGTGTGTGTGTGTGTGTATAGGAGAGAGAGACTAATAAGTAATATCAAGAATAGACATTTTCTTGACAAGTGGAACTCATTGCATACGGTATAGAAACATGCTCAAATATCATTTGAAAATTTAGATATATCACATGGATTTGTTCAATTCGACATAAGTTTCATCTTGTGATACCCAACATAGATTTTAGAGGGAAGAGATAAAAAGTTAGTTTCATGTACTACAAAGTCATCAATGTTGTAGTCAATGTTACTCAAATCTTTAAAATGTGATAGCAAGTAAAAGAATAAGTATTGATGGGCAACTATCTCAGCACAGAGCCCATAAACAAACCTGTGCATGCACCACCTAATATTACACAACTACCTACAGGTCTTATCATCTACAAAAACTAAATAATGTGTTTATAGATTCAAAGCATCTTGGAAGGGTCAGTCATCATCATCATGTCAGGGAAACATTCTGTGCATGCAATATAAAGCAGGATCTTATGCAGGAGTCAGTACACAATCTGGCTATTTTAACATGAATAAGACACAAGATATGTAAAAAAAAGTGGCAATATAATGTAAAGAAAAGGTCTTCAATACTGTTGTAACTTACATAAGTGTTCCCAAAAAGCTGATATCTATTTTCAGAGTGCTTAACAAACCTACTGTAAAATAAGACAAAGAATTTAAGGAAAAACCAGTCCAGCTAGATCACTAAGAAGTTCAGTGGGTAGTACAAAGCTGCAAGAGGAGCACCTTATGAAAATAAACCTTACAGTAGTCACAGGTATTCCAATGTAACAATAGATATACAACACTGAACAAAGTCCAAGTTCATAAAATGATCATGTGAATACCATTGTTCTTATCCTACTCAATATTTCATAATGTAATGCTTTGAAAATCCTTATTCTGAAATCACACACGCGCACACGCGCGCACACACACACACACACATAAAGGTGAATAATGAAACAATAAATCAGGTAACAGATGAAAATATTTAGGAGTGATATTTTCAGAGGATTTGTCATTAGAAAACACACAAATAAGATAACAGGTGAAACCCTCAACCTACTGATGAATACAAGGGTTGCCTTTGTTTATTTAGATTAAGACATGATGGGGAAAATAATCACCACAATGATACACCCAAGATTACAATACGCAGCAATAATTTGGTCACCACAGGGAATAAGGGATTAAGAAGATATGTGGGGCCCAAGAAGAAGCAGTGGCAACAGCAGACTGAAGACAATGATGGAGGAGAGAAGAGGAGCTGCCTGTAGCATAGATGGCAAAATTGTCTACATAGAGAGAGAGGACAAGAGACCTGGCATGAGGGTAGAAGAGATGCTGTTGTGCTAAAGAATGAACCTTGGGACACACCCTTGGACTGACAGAAGGAAAAGAAGTAAGAGGAAGTGACCCTAACACAAAAAGAAGCAACTTCAGAGGAAGTTATGGAGGAAAAGCACTATGTTGCCAGAGACACTGATACAAGTCAGTAGGTGGAGGATGTGATAGCACTAAGTTGTATCGTAAGCTTTTTCTAGATTGAGGAAAATAGCAAGGACACATTCCCACCAAGCAGAAGTGAAAGTAATGTATGTGTGTGGGTGGGCAAGAGAGTCCGCTGAACCACGGGCACATCAGAAGATAATACGAGGGGGGGGAGGGGAGAGAAGGCTCTTTGATTTGCGATACGGCATCAAATGAAAATTGATCGTGTGCACAAGAAGCTCGCATAAACAACTAATTACGGCAATGGGCCAGTAATCCTTGGGGAGGGTACTGGATTTGATTAGGCTGAGAAAGGGAAGGATAAACGCTTTGCGTCACTGGGGAGGGAAATCTCCAGTCAACCAAATGTGGTTAAAAAGGGCAAGTAAGATTAGAGAGAAGACAGGAAGGTGGCAGAGCATTTGATAGTGAACACTATCATGGCCCACGGAGGTGTTACAACAACACCAAGGCAGAGGTAAATTCAGAGGGGAAGAAATGGGAATTGTAAGAAGCAGAAGAAAGTGAAAGTTAACAAAGGTGCACTCATGGGGCATCGTAAGGGGAGCAAACTCTCAGGAAAGATGAGAGCTGCCACTATTGCTGCAGCTGAAAAACCTACTGAGGCCATTCCTGACTGGGATGGTGGGTACCCAGCCTTGCATTCCATTGGTACAGTAAAGCTCTCACACCTTGGGAAAAGGCAGGAAAAGAGGGCATGAAGGGAGGAAAATAGCTGGGTAAATTTTATTGGTCTAAGAGCTGGAGCCTGAGGCCCTGGGGGCAGTGAGGTGCTCTCAGGTCACCAGGCTGTGGCCCCCACACTCGAGATGCTCCCTTGTCGACAATAGAATCTGGTATGGGAGGAATGATCCCTGCAAACATGCACACATACACATACTCTGATTCTCATAATATACAACTCATAGCTTTGTCACATAATCATCTTATTTCAATAAATGTGTCTCATGACTGCCGTAGCACAGTGTGGGTAAATTAGGTTTTCTATTCAATCAGTGGTCAATCTCCTTCAGCTGACCTCAAGGTCAGAAAGAATACATAAGCACCTTGGCTTTTCCATCCACCAGTGAGACTTCCTATGTGTTAGTCTATCATTCCCCCTATAAGACCAAAGGAAAATGTCTTCGTGTTCAAATATCATAAATCACAATCTACAAATAAGTGAATGAATCATTATCAATGAGAATTCATCTCCAGCAAGTACCAATGTAAACTCTTCTTGCTTTAATCTCTGCATACTGCTGTATGTGTACATATACATATTAGACAACTTTCCGGACACCATTAAATCCCTTTCCACTCTCTCTTCTAATCATTTATCTTGAATTAATTTCTGCTCTCCCCATGTAAATGTCAATTTATTAGAAGAAAATGACTGCACCTTTTCCTAGTGTGGAGTTTGATATTTGTTGATTAACAATAAAAGATGGATACATCTGTATAAAAGTAAATCTAGTAAAAAGTGACAATTCTGATGAAATCAAAGTGTGATGTGTACCATTTTTTTATCATGGAAATGATAGGTATAAATACTGGAAATGTTTGCAAGTAAGCAATATGTGGAAAGTATCACTCTCATATTAGATCTTAAAATTGTGACAGTTCCATGCTTAATGATGCTTATCAGCAAATTTCCATAAAAAATTAAAGTTCACATTTAATGCTTCACAAGTTAATCAAAGAAATATATAAAAGTTTATAGGTTAGCCCATAAACATACACATAAAGATTAGTAGCACGATGGTTAGCACACTTGACTCACAGCGGAGGCCTTGACTTCACGTCCCCGGCCAGTATGCATGTCATATCATGTCATTCCAGGTTACCTTCCATGTGGTGGCACATATTACCATGGCAAAGAATCAATATCATACCAAGTCACACCAAGACTCACGTATATTGTACTAAATATATTACTGTTTTATAATCACTTGTTAAAATCCATAAAATCAGCCAAAATTTGTGTATCATCATAACACTATATGAATCCAAAGAGAGCAAAGCTTGGACTGTTATATAATGAATGCTACTGTACTGTTGTACATTTCATTTTTCCAATATATATATAGTATAAAAGGTTTTGGTTTCTGCCACTAAGCTTAATAAACCGACATTTTTACTTGTGAAGTCTTTAGAGCATCCTTTCAATAAACATGAATTTATTCCATTGATTTTCTCTGCATTAGGAAGTGACACACCATGTACCATCATTTTGAAATTAAAATAATACTTTTTTGAGCTGTTATCTTGTTACGATGGACTCCATCTCTCACAAGACATTTCCGTACATAAATGTCATGCATTATCTTACACGCGTTTTGTTTTGATGTCGTTTCTATGTTGCTTTATCCTGTACCACTGTAATTAACGTTTCCTTACTCAGCAAACAACAAAAGGTAGAAATTCTTTAGACAGAAGCTTTTTATAGAAAAGCACACAGCACAGGTTCTTTGTGGGAAAAAGAGGAAAAAACATAACAATGCATGCAACTGATGATTTAACAAACAACAAAACCTAGTGCTGACTTATGTAGTTCATTGATGAAACAGTATTAATGAGATGGAATTCTTAAGATGTGAAGCAATACTGGTCAAAGATAATGTATTGTAAATGAAGAAACCTGAGGAAGAACACCATCATTCTCATCAAAACTAAAATAGGTAAACTCTATATCAAAGCTTAACACTAGATGGATCTGTTTGTGTCATCTGATGTAGCTTGCCACAATGCTTCACTATGGGTGTATAACTTGGTTATCTTGCTTTCAGATCTCGTCATTGATTTTTCCCAGTTTAATATCATAGCCAAAATTTTGTTTCTTGCCTCAAAGTACTTAATAAACTTCAGTCATTCTTATCCTCTCTCTCTCCTCATGGCTAAACCCAACACCACTTTTCCATCACTAACACCACATCAATGAATCAGTCTTTTGAAGAGCCATCCCTCAAGGCAGAAGTATTACACATCCACCACCCATTGCAATTCCTAACAATTTCCCCTCTTAGTATCTTCTGTAACACAAGATTCATCATCATTCTGTATCTCACTTCACTTCTCACATACACAGCATATGTACAGTCTAAAATCTACTAACTACATATATACAAGAGAAGAGTTTCTCACTCAAAAATAATACTGTATAAACATCTTCCTGTTCCCTTCACTCTTGACACTTGCTAGACAGATATACTACTCAAACTAAACTTCATAGAACTGCACCTTTTGTACACCCACTTGATAAATGCAGTATAAAACCACTATAATGCTCCTTCAATAAACACACACTCAAAACACACTATGTAAAATAAAAAGTAATCTAAGATGTATTACTTACATGTATTTCATCTTTTAATCTTTGCCTGAAGTCCTTCTAATTATACAAAAACTCCCTCCCATTTACAATTTCAGATCTATGAATGGCACACCTATACGTAATAACTTATTTCTTTTGTACCTTAGATTTGTACACCTGGTACCTTTCCTCTTCAGTTTCTAGTTGTGTAAGCTCTCTGAGGCTACCTAAAGGTACAACTGGAATGCAGTTCTTCTGCTCATCTTTGCACTTCATTCCAATCCCTCACACCAGGTGCATTTTCCCTTTCATCTCAAAGGTCCTCCTACTTAACATTTAATTATAAGTTACTCTTCAAATATGACACTAACATTCCCACATTTGAATAATTTACTTAATTTCATTTGGAATTTTCTAGCAAGTAAAAGAGTCGTTCTATGTTGCATGTGATGAGGTAAGTTGTAGAAAAAGGAGATGGTACAATAGTTCCAGCTCTGTTATCAGATCCAAGGAAATGATACAACAGTTCCAGCTCTGTTATCAGACCCAATGTGGTCACCAAGCACTGGTCCTATCCTTCCTTGAGGTCTTGATGTTATTAAGAAATGAGGAAATGATTGTGGATGTCATTCTGAGTGTGAATTGTTCATATGAAAGCCTTGTCTCCTCTAGTCCCTTCACAGTGGATGTAATTTTATCATGTGGATGAAATGACAGGAAAAATAGTGATATCTGAAGTCTTAGTTACGTTTCCTTCCTGTTGAAATATACATTGAATGTTTTAATGATTAGTGTTCTACATACCATCACCTTCTAAAGTTTAATTTTATTATGAAATCCATGGAACAAAATCTAAAGTTGATTAAGCAATGTGAAGCTGGGAAGCATTTTAACTGTACACAGTAGTTAATGCCACAGGATAAGCCAAGCAGATCAAACATAAGATAGAGACGAGAGGTACTGTAATAATTAGTACAAGCAGCAAATATTGCCTATACTGTGAGTTAGTGTCATCTGCATATGGACAGTAAGTTGAATTCACATCTAATATGTTCATATGTGATATTCTTAATGCCTCAGACATGCAAATGTACTTCAGTTATTTGAAGCTTCATGTTTGCATGAAAAATGAAGCAATGGCATTTGTCAAAAGATATGACTAGCTATGTACTTCAAATTTTGAACAGGTTGTTATAAAACTTTCCAGTTTCAGTGCATGGGAGTACGGTGTCCTGTGTAGCTGTTTTCAAGTCTTGATTAAACTATCCTCAATTCTACTAAATGTTTTGTGTATGCTGCTGCTAAAAAGTCTCATGCAGCAAGTGTATGGAAACAAGCATTGCAGGTGCCAAAGTGAGACCCCTGTTGGCAGTCTAGTGCATACTTCTTGAACTGTTGTCTGTCGAGCCATCTTGAGGTCGGTGAGATGATGGGCAGTGAGCGTCGAGGTGATCCATTCACTGAGGGACTCTGGGAACGACTGTGCCGGTCCCTGTTTGTCACAACACAATCTGACACTTTAGACCACTGTTGCACAAGTCCTTCTCTGACACTCTTATACACAGACAAACACACACATGAAAGTTCTGTTTCCCTCATAAAACTGTAACTAAAGATTTTAACCTAAGAACTTATTATATTGTATGATCACTGCTGTCAGGTCATGTATGTACAACATAACTGTTTCCCAATAGCAAACTTCTGGCTAAAGAAAAATTTTCCAAATCACCATTTCAATTTGATCAATGTTGACAAGTCAAAACATTGGCATTTTCTCATTCAACAACAGTAACTGTTCACCAAAGTGAAATTACAAATTAATATCTTACTGTACATTAAGCTAAGTGCACATACTAATTGATAAGAAATATCCAGTTGTGACAGTGGCCAAGGGGACAGGAATGTAATCATTATAACCTGACTGACTAATATATGACAGTCCTAACACCCACTCTTAACCTGGGTTGGCCTATCCTCAGAGAAGGCCACCTCTACATAAAATGAATGGAAATAAAAATCATATAGTTTATAACAGCATGGAAAATAAATGAATGAATGAAAGAAAATAAATGATGATGATGATAATAATAATAATAATAATAATAATAATAATAATAATAATAATAATAATAACAATAATAATAATGGTAATAATGATAAATGAGTAATAAACAAAAGGAGGATTAAAGCCACTGTTATGCCAAGCTTTAGAACTAAAGCAATGTTAGTATTTAGATATAAAACAACTGATATTTAAACTATATCATTACTAAAAGCAAAAATATGAGGATGCCACAGTAGGAATTCTGAACAATTCTATTGCAGGGAGTCCTGTATGGTGTTCTCTGTCTCTTTCTCTCTAAAAAACAACAACAATAAAAAAAAAATAAATAAAAAAAACAGATGCATTCTAAAATTTCTGAATCTATCATTGGCACTCAAAGACCTAATGGAACTAAACCACAGCAGGAGACTGACATGCATATGTACACATTGTTGCACGCACACACACACACACACACACACACACACACTCACACTCACACTACAGGAGGTCATGCTTGTGGCACTGTGATCCAGAAGCATGCACTGCCTCTGTCTGCATCTAGTAATGTTATTAATACCATGGCCTTCTACATGAGGTTTTAGCTTAAATTTCCATTCAGAAGGGAAGTAAATCATTATGTAGGTGACTAATGCTGAAACTCTATAAAAATACCTAAAACTTATTACACACTGCGGAGTCAACACTGCTATTTGCTATGGTTCAGCAGGTCCCTGACTATCGTTTGCTTACTATTAGTAAAAGTTTTTAATTTTTTTCACATTAGTGTTGATCTTCACTAAACTTTATAATGCATCCAACTGTCCACACTAATATATATATAGGCAGTCACGTCTGGCCTTTCTGTGGCAACCTTAAGTAACAGTCAAATATTTGGAAATAAGATGCCTTTAGGAATATGCAATAATGATTGGCACAAGTGAAATAAACAAAATGAAATAGCCAATGGAATAACTCCAATGGATTTACTGAACCTTGAAAAAAATATTCAGAAAATACCTACTCGGTCCTGTAAATGAAATAATTATGATATCCATTCATGAGAAATTTAATAACTGTTCAGCTTAAAAATAGACAATGATGAGGGTTTTTCAGAACAGTATGAAAGTAATCAACTCTATGACCAAACTGTTCGTGTCACATGTTTGGCAGCTTTTCCTATTTACAAGTTTGTGTAGCAAGGCCTTAGTTGGCAGCTACTCTCTGGGTTGCTGCCCACTCACCTAACCTTGCTATCTTCTGTCAAAACTTACACCTCAGGAAATATCCTGCCAAGGGGTGCATTTTCAGTAATTCTGGAGTACCTATACTAATTCTCTCAACACAACACACAAGGTGGTAGGTAATGACAGTTCAATGCTATGGTAGTTACATCTGGTTGTGGTGTGAGCTTCATGTGATGCAAGAATGTGTTCTCTGTATATGCAACAAAAAGATGAAATATTGACAGCCATATAATGTGTGTATACAAAAATCACATACTCTATGTTGAAGAGTATGATGATGCAATCTTACAATAATACCATGTGTCCATACCTACACTGAAAACTATGACAAGTGTTACTAGTACCTACCAGGGGCAACTTTATAATAACGAGTTCTACCATTAGCGGAAAAATTGTAGGAACACTTCTCTCCTCCGCGTGTTGATACCTATCCTTCTACCTGGAACACCGTCCAACGTCCTGCCCTGGTATCATAACAGTACTAGTGTATGCCTACTTACATATGCCTCTTTCTTTACCTTAAACAACAGCCTACTATTGTACTTCTTGGTGAGAGTACCAGTGTGCACCGACCTATGAGGACCAGTAGTAATGCCTCACCTCTTGAAGGTTGCTCTGTCCAGCACGGATGAGGAGGGCGGGGAATGGCGGGGGTCATCCATGCTGGTGTGTACCTCCATCAGGTTGTTTCTCAGCTCCTTCAGGCGAGGGTCCGTCTTCCTTAGCCCGGTCTCCGACAAGGCCTGCACCAGACGGGGTCATGACAGAAGGGTGATAAACAGTGGCTCTCCCTGCACTGTGAACCATCAACTTACACCTTAACCATCACTACCAGCTACGTGACAAAATGGCCACTTGTACCAGCAGCCGCGGCTCAGCGTGCATACTGTGCTTCTGTTCACTGTTTCGTTTCGGCCCTTTCGGCTCTGGAGGTATTGTCTTTAAAATAGCACCTTTATTTTCTTCCATCACTGCTAGTGCTGAGTGTTGCTGCTGTTCTATTAGATGGGTCCTCTTTTACAAAATTATATCACGAAATTTTGTACACTTGCTTTTTATCATCTCTATCTGAGATCATTCGTTGTAAGGAAGTACACAGAATGTGTACAATTTTAGAGCAACTTATCGTTTAAACAGGA
>CM035190.1:17410555-17424090 GCA_020233015.1 Callinectes sapidus
GGAGGAAAGTGAGAGAAGGAGAAGCTAGAGAGAGAGAGAGAGAGAGAGAGAGAGAGAGAGAGAGAGAGAGAGAGAGAGAGAGAGAGAGAGAGACGATGCACTTGGTGTTGGTTTGAGGGCAGAAGGGTAGATGACAATTACTACGTAAGCTGGTTGGCAACACACACACACACACACACACACACACATTGGCAGTAAGCTTTGATTGTCTCCTGGTGTCTCTATGTCCCCACGTGACCGATCAGATGAACACCGCGTGCCTTCCGTCGTGGTAATATCATTTGTCATGGAGAAGGAATAGATGGGAGATGCATCTTGCCAACCACCACATCCAATACTGCCGTGGCCATTAACCTTTGGGCACTTGCAGATGAAAATACCTTTGCAGCTTCAGGAAAACATCATTAATCATGACACTAAACACATTTCTTTCCGGTGTGGGTAAAAATACAATTGGAAGTTCAGGAAAAAAAGGGATAAACATCAACAATAACATTAATCATAACACAAGACCCGTTACATTTTTTATGAGGCGGAAAATACAGTTGAGGCAATAAAATAACTGAGGAAAAGAACGTGAATTCTTGGATATTTGTGGGAACTGGTTAAACAACAATAACATCAAGCGTAACACGACACCCGTTATATTATTTTTTGTGGGGAGGAGAATGCAGTTGAAGAGATAAAGTAACTGTCAAAAACAACATGAACTCTTGCACATTTGTGGGGAACTGATTGATGGTGACGCGTGGACAGAAGAAGATTGATGTTGATGAGATGAGAGTGGTAACGTGTTTGTTGGCAGTGAAGAGAATGAGTCAGACAAAGAATCACAACAATATGAAGTTATAGCGATGTCTGATATAAACTACGCTCGTATCAACAAAGATTCCTAAGTATGTAATGTTTTCTTAGACCAGTTTCTAGTCTTAAAATCCATCTTAACCCCCCGAAATCAGTCTTGTAGTACTTTCAATATTATCTCATCAAGCAGCTTCAAATTCACTGGTGATGAGATAATGGCTAAACTACAAAACCAATTTCTAAAGGTTAACATGGGTTTTAAGACTACAAATTCGTCCAAGAACAAGTTACATAGATCAGAATCTGTTAACACTGGCCCTGGAGACCGCGCTGCTAAGAAAACACTGAAGGAAGGTGAAGGGAAGGTCAGGGCAACATGTGGGTGGGGGACTATTGATGCTGAAGGAGGATGCGAGACAGAATATCGAAGGTGGAGGTGGATTGAAGGTGAATGCTGAAGAATGTGAAGAGAATGTGTAATAGGGAGATAAGATAGATAAATAGATAGATAGATAGATAGATAGATAGATAGATAGATAGAGAGAGAGAGAGAGAGAGAGAGAGAGAGAGAGAGAGAGAGAGAGAGAGAGAGAGAGAGAGAGAGAGAGAACCACGTGGAGCAAATTAGTGGAGAAGAAGAAGAAGAAGAAGAAGAGAAGAAGAAGAAGAAGAAGAAGAAGAAGAAGAAGAAGAAGAAGAAGAAGAAGAAAGAAGAAGATGGAGGAAAAGGAGGAAGAAGAGAAAAAGAACAAGAACAAAAAAGAATGAAAAGAGCGAGATGAATATGAACAATATGAATAATGGAAAGAAGATCATTAAGAAGACCAAGAACAAGAATATGAAGAAGACGAAGACAAAAAAGAAGACGAAGACGAGGAAGAGGAAGAAGCAGCAACAATCACCACCACCATCACCACCACCACCAACAATAAAAATAACAACGACGGTGCAGCAAAGAAGACAAAAAACAACAACGACAGCGCAAGCCTTATCCGTGCATCTGAGCCACAACACAGGGGTCATCCAGCGCCGCTATGAAGGGCAACAAACTCTGTAATAATTTAAATGGTACTACGTGCTTGAAATATTTGTGTAGATTACAGTAATATCAGTGCGATTAAAAGATTCCATTATAATACAGTGACATTTTTTTTGTCCGTTTTTCTATTTATCTATGAATTTATTTGCTATTTTGTAGTTGATAAAAAAGCACACGAGAACTCATAATATACTTATTCCCGCCTTAACTCCTTCAGTACTGGGAGGCATATTTATTCTGCTTATTATCAATTTCACACACCTTCAGAAACTCATGTGGCGGGTTAAAACAGTACAGACTCTGGCCATTAACCTCCTGACCGCCATAGACCCTTCTTAATGTCAATAAAGTCGTCTAATCACACCCAGAACTCGTGGTAGAAATGTGTCCCAGTACTGAAGGGGTTGAACGTTTAGGGAAGTGAATTGCCTAACAGTCCAATCACCTCACCACAACACACACTGGGAACAGGAATGAAATAATTGCAGCTTTGGCCAACACTGTAATTAAGGACGAAAGTTGCAGGAAGTGTGAACGAGGAAAGAAGGTAAAAAAAAGGGAGAGGAGAAACTAAGGACGAGAGGAAAATCACATAATCATTTAGAGTTCATCACCACCGCCATTCCTTTCTTACATCACTGTGATATACATTAAGTTTCAGTAAAATTGTACGAAAGTTGCACATTGAATAGAGGAGGAAAGTGGAGAAGGAAAAAGGAAGAGATGAGAGAACGGGATCATCAGTCAGCCATCACTTCTGTACGTAACTAGAATACAAAATAGTTGTAAGCCACTTAAGGTTATATAAAAGTTACGTAATGAATAGAGGAAGAAACACACACACCGGAGAGAGAGAGAGAGAGAGAGAGAGAGAGAGAGAGAGAGAGAGAGAGAGAGAGAGAGAGAGAGAGAGAGAGAGAGAGAGAGAATTCACACAATCACTTACAAAAAGAAAAGAAGAAACAGGTCACACTATCACTTACAAAAATATAAATCAAATAGACCTCACACAATCGCTTACAATTCATGACTTACCCAGTTCCATCATACATAAATGGAATCCGTGTAGCTTCGAAACACACCAAGATTACATAAACGACGTATCATGAAGAAAACGGAGAAACAGCATAGAAGACGTGAGCGGCGCATAGTAATGTCGGCGTTCATCCCTTGTTTGGCGTCGTTCGGTTTGATTCGAGCTAGTCTGGTTTGCCTCAATCTCGCCTGGATTCATCTGACCTTGCTGGACACTGTCGTAATGCACACTTTTAGCAACGGCACTAAATCGAGCCATCTTTTCCTGACAGTTTTTTCATTGCAATTCGCTTCACCAATTTACATATTCTGCCTTTCTTGCGAACAATAACCCAGCCGAGTTAGTCTTGTAGTACGAACAGCACGTGACCTTCACCAAGTACCAGTTTTAGCAGGAGGGGGAGGGTCCTGTGAAGAGGGGGGGTGGAGGGGCACGCCAGAGAAGGATGGGCAGGGAGGGAGGGCAGGGAGGACAGGGAGGGAGGGTAGGATGGGCGCCCGAGTGACAGACCCATACTCCACCCCCCGTGAACACCCAGGCTGTTTTTGTTGCCACGCTGCAGCCTCGTGAGTTCTGGGATCAGCCACTGTGTTGTTTGTCTCCATTGCGCATACTATTGGATTCATTCTATAGGAAATTCAGGGACAGTAGTTTGAACTTATTTTACCGATTTGTCTCTCACACACACGAAAACACGAAGGAATTAATAGTATAAAGTCAAAATGAAATATCTGATAGAGTTGTTATTTGTTGTCCATTGCGCATACTATTGTATTAATTCTATAGGAAATTCAGGGGCAGTAGTTTGAGCTTATTTTACCGTTATTGTAGTCTTGGTGTTGTCTTTCTCACACCAAAAAAAAAAAAAAAAAAAAAAAAAAAAAATAATAGTTCAATGTCAAAATGAAACATTTGATAGAGATGTTATTTGTCTCCATTATGCATTACGCACTCTATAGAAAATGTTTTATTCAGAGACAGTAGTTAAGACTTCTACAGTTACTGTAGTCTTGGTTTAGTCTCTCACACACGAAAAACGAGGAAATTAATAGTACAAAACCAAAATGAAATATCTGATAAAGGTGGTTCGTTAGCAAGGCGGTGATTTGCACATCTCTCACCCTTGCTGCAGGTGGGATAATTATACAGTGCAAGACCTGAACGTTGGGCAAAGAGCGAATCAAATGCTTTTATCTATAATTTCTCGTTCACCTCTTGTAACCTGCATGTGCTAGCGTCAGTACAGCGCCCGACTAACCTCCATCATATACAGCTTTAAGGGGACTGGCAAATTACTAGGCTTTTTTACTTTCATTATTTTTTCCCATGGCCAGCTTCCTCCTCTTCCATTTAAAAAAGTTAGGATAATGAAGCACACAGGCATTAATAGTCGGAAAATGGTTGGATCAAATTCTTCCCTTCATGTCTGTTTGTGTTATAATTATCCTTCAGTTGTCTATCACCATCCTTTAGTTTAACTCTTTCACTGCCATTTGCTCCATCTTTCCTTAATAAATCATCACTCTAAGACACCATTACTAGTTTTATAGTTATCTAAAATCTTTATACTGGGCAGAAATTGTAAAATGTAGTCTTTTTATACATTCCTTTCTCGCAAATGCTAACATAGCTCTCATGCATTGCTGTTGTTGTTAGATGTTTTGTATCACAGTGAAACAGTTAATGCAGTGATGATGTGTTTGCCTTTCTTCCTGTATTCCTTTATTCTTTTTATGCATTCCGCCCCCGCAAATGCTAATAAAGATCTCATGCATTGGTATTGATATTGGTAACTATCTCGTATCGCAGTGATGGTGTGCTTGCCTTTCTTCCCTGATTCCACGTACAGTCACTACAGCGCACCCAGTGAATGGATCGAACTGTTTCCCCTGTCATGAAGCACAGCGGGCAGTGATGAACGTCTGCCTTCACCTCCCACAGCGCCACCTCAAGCCACTCTGGGCACAGCGAGGCTCCACCATTCACAGTGGGCGGGACGTGAGCCAGACAGCTTGGGATTGGAAATGTTTGCGGATAAGCTTTATCTTCTTACTTTGCTGCCGACCATGAAGGCTGAACACGCCGTCGCAGCCTTTATTGAGCTTCTTGCACGCCCTTGCCCTGCGCATTAAACAGTGGGGAGCAGAGAGGAGGACAAGGGGGGATGCTCAGTTCATTGATCCAAGCACGAGATTTCTCTTAAAGTATATTCGATGTTCATGGGTGTGAGATCAACGTGGAAAGGTTTCGACGCATTGCTTTGGTTTGGTGTCAAGGAGTGCGCTGCCTGGCCAAACTGTTGCACCTGTGGCACCTTGCTGGCATCCTCAAGGTGTGCTTCGTCTAGTTTTGCACGTCAATTGTGTGTGTGTGTGTGTGTGTGTGTGTGTGTGTGTGTGTGTGTGTGTGTGTGTGTGTGTGTGTGTGTGTGTGTGCGTGCGTGCGCGCGCAAATGTGCATATAAAGCTTGGGTATAGTTTAGATCATATAAATGAACTCGTATTTATATTTACACACACACACACACACACACACACACACACACACACACACACACACACACCGTCTGGCTGCAGTGGCGATAAAACACTCCCAACAGGTTAATGGTCATCCTAGACATCCCAGGTGGCCAGGGGAGAGGTGTCGCGTCGCTGTACATCAGGAGGACAGAGGAGGGAGAGGAAGTGGAGCCATGTCAGTACAACGAGGGCGCGTGGTGACTAACAAGGTAATAACTACGGAAGCGGACACGGACACGATGCGCAAACCTCAACACTCCTCATCTCACTTCCCGTTGTCTCAGAATCGTTATGCAACATGGCCACGCGGACGGTACAGAGAGGCCATGACCGTGATCCTGACCAGCATACCGACCATGGAACACCACGGGAGCCCCTGACACTGATAAGGGGGGGTTGGTGGCTCGAGGCGGTGACGCAGTGAAACCGACGGTACTCCTCCCATCCCATCCTATCCCTCCTCCTACCCGTGTCTACCTGTCCCCGGCTACCTGGCAACCACAGCTATTTTCAAGTGACGTTACGTGATTGTTAGGCCTAAAGTGACTATGGGGACGTGATGGCAGAGAAATAGGGTGAGAGGAAAAATAGATAAGAAGGATAAGTAAAGAACTGATAAAAAAGACAGGGATAGAAGGGAGAAATGCAAAGGACAGAGATAGATAAGAGAGGGGAAAAATGAGGGGGAGAAAAGTGAGGGAGGTGATGGAGATATGTGACATTCGATGTCAAAAAAACAAACAAACTTAGTGCATACCTCTTTACTAGTTAGTGTATTACTCCTCAAACCTGAATAACATGACTGAACATTACTTAGAGAGACGTAGGTTAAGAGGAGACCTGATGTATTTAAGCGGTATAGGGGTTATAACAAAGAGGGCATTAGCAAGCCTCTTAGGATCAATAACCAGGATAGAACCAAAAATAATGGGTTCAAGCTGGAGAATTTTAGGTTTAGGAGAGAAATATGACGGAATTGGATCTCTAGTAGGATAGTTGATGAGTGGAACGGCCTCGGTAATCATATAGTCTGTGCTGAGGCAAGAGGGAGTTTTGAAAGATCAGACAAGTGTATGGATGAGGATGATAGGTGGTGTTCACACAGGGACTGCCACGAAGAAGCCTAACAAACTCTTGCAGCTTCCTCTCATTTTTTTATGTTCTTATGTACTGTGTTGGTAACTTTTTTCCTTTTCTTGTTCTTGTTTTTATTCTTGTTCTTGTTCTTCTTCCTCCTCTTCTTTATTTCCACACTCGGGTAAGTATAGGTGATGTTTGACACTATTCACCTTGTATGTATGTATGTATGTATGTATGTATATGTATGTATGTATATGTGGCCACAGCTGATTGATTGATTGATTGATTGAGGGAGGGAGAGAGGGAGTGAATGAGTGAAAGAAGGAATCAGTCAGTCAGTCAGTCAATGAGTCACTGAATAATTCTAGTTGGTATTCACACGGTACGCACATTGCTAATTGGATAAATGAGTGAGTGAGTGAGGCAGTTAAGCAGTCATTGGGTGCTACAAGTCATTACAGCATCACAGCATCACGGTTAAGTTAGTGAGTGAATGAGTGAGTAAATGAATAAGTAAATAAGTGAGAAAGTGATAAAACGAGTGAGCGAGAGTGAGTGAGTAAATGAGTAAGTGAGTGAGTGAATAAGTGAGAAAGAGTGAATGAGTGAGAAAAAGAGTGAGTGAGTGAATAAGTGAGAAAGTGAGTGAGTGAGAAAGAGTAAGTGAGCAAGTGAGAAAGTAAAAAAAGTAAGTGAGTGAGTGAGTCCATCCAGCAATCATTGGGTGCTACAAATCGCTGCAGTATCATCAGTGTTACAATGAGGCGTCGCGTGTTGATGGTTGCGTGTAGATTAAGGCTACAACTCGCAGGCACGTATAATTCTTAACATTCTCGAGGCGCCCTGAGACCGCCACCACCGTAATACTAATGCGTGCGGCTGGTCTAGAGAGTATGAAAGAAGATGTCGTTAGCAAAGCACTCATGTACATCTACCGCGTAAGGAAGGACGAGGAAGTGACGCGGGACACGAGTTTAGTTCCTGTTTTAATCGAGAAATATTAGGATTGTCAAGTTTTTTTCTTCCCCATTAGCAATTCGTTGATAAATTGAATAGAGAAGTACGTAAATGGGAAAAAAGGGAACATATATTTATTTTGATAGGGAAATATAAAGGATATCACAGGTTTCTTTCTTCTCCATTACCAATCCGTCGATTAATAGGATAGATAAAAAAATAAGTACATAAACAGGGAAAAGAGGGAAGCTTGTAAAGTTGACATATGTGGTTTTGTATTTATTTTAATAGGGAAATATAAAGGGTGTTAGTTATCTTCCATCTCCATTAGCAAACCGTTGATAAATAGGATAGATAAGAAATAAATAAATAAACAGGGAAAAGAGGGAAGCTTGTGAAGTTGACACACGTAGTTTTGTATTTATCTTGATAGGGAAATATAAAGAGTGTCAGTTATCTTCCTTCTCCATTATCAGCCCGTGGATAGATGGAGTAGATAAATAAATAAATAGTAAAAAAGAGAGCTTATAAAATTGAATATAATTAAATAAAACTCTCTTCTCAGCTTCACTACTTATTTATTTATATATTCATAAAGGGCGTCAAATGAAGGACCATCTTCAGATTGAATAAATAAAACTCCTTCGCCTTTATCACTGACTCATATATCTTAACACTCGTCAACATCTTAAAATCAGATTAGTAGCACTTAGCAAAACTTTCCTTCAAAGTATTGTATTACTGTGCACTGTACTTCATCACCACTATTGTTCAACCACTACGCATCTTATTCAAACTTCCTAACTCCTGTATTTCCAACTTCCTATGACTTGACTTTGTTTAAGAGGGAAGTTTCAAGACATTTGTCCCTGTCTTTTGGCTAATTCTTTTGAACTCATAACGGGACTGGCAAATAAATAGTTTTTTTTTATATTCAATTGTCTTTTTTGCCCTTGTCCAGCTTCCCCCTCCTACATACATGTAGAAAATAGATAAAAATAATGGCTGGATGTATAATGAGCTCTTGCAAACCAAAGTTCTTTTCCGTTATACTGAATTTACTCCATCAGTACCGAGACATATTTCTACCACGAGTTTTGGGAATGATTAGACGATTTCATTGACATTAGGAAAGGTTTATGGAGCTAAGAAGATTAATGGCCTGAGTCTGTATTATTCTAATCCCCACATAAGTTTCTGAAGCTGTATAGAATCGACAAATAATAAGCAGAATAAATATGAAAATGAGTCCCAGTGCTGTGGGGATTAAACTCATATTTCTCTGATACTCCCAGGTGGTGCGAGGACAGAATGAGATAGGGCGAGAAAAGACAGAACAGAACAGGACTGGAAGACAAGAATGAAAGAAACATAGAAGAAAAAACAAAGCAAAGAAAGACGATTACAAGAAACACATGGGAGGACAAAATGAAATAGGGCGAGGAAAGATGGAACAGGACAAGACGGGGAGACAAAAATACAAGAAACACGGAAGCAAAGAAAGACGACTATAGGAACACACGCAACTGAAACCTTGACTAGGTAGGGTAATGCCAAGGTGTCTTGAGGTGAGGGCGCCGAGCTGTGTTGATGTAGTAGATCTATGTATAGTATATACTCCACTCAAGGTCACCTGATGTTCTCCCCCTTCCCTTGTTATGGCTTCGTGGATGAGAGAGAGAGAGAGAGAGAGAGAGAGAGAGAGAGAGAGAGAGAGAGAGAGAGAGAGAGAGAGAGAGAGAGAGAAGTCTTTCCTCTCCCCATCAATACTTTCAAAAGCCTCCAATTGTAAATATTCATGTTTTTAAGGGTATTCTTTTGGTTCTAGTGATGGATTAGCAAGATTTCTAAATTATCATAAGGGAATTCTTAGGGTTCTAGTGATGGATTAACAAAATTTCTAGTTCCTTATAAGGAAATACAATCTTGAAAACCCGGCAAGTCGTCTCTATAGCCTTGGAAAGTAGTCGTAGTGAGACAACAAGTTGATTATGAATACAAGCGTGCGGTAAGTACTCAGAACAACACTGCTCTCTCATCGCAACTATTTTCCAAGGCCACGGAGATGACTAGCGGGGTTTTCAAGAGTGTTTGCCCAGTTGATAATGCAGAATTCTTGTCGATCTGCCTCTAAAACCGTAGAAACCGACTTAAAAAACTCGTGTGAATCTAGATAAAGCCTTTTGAAATAGTGAAGTACAGGAGTGTTTGTGAATACGAGAGAGAGAGAGAGAGAGAGAGAGAGAGAGAGAGAGAGAGAGAGAGAGAGAGAGAGAGAGAGTTTAGATATTTTCTTTCATAATACTATTCACCATAATAACACACACACACACACACACACACACACACACACACACACACACACACACACACACACACTCACTGATACTGTAAGCACATAATACATAACACAACAATGACAAGCGTAATTTTAACACGAACACGCCTAATAAATTCTTTTGGTTATCAAATTGAATTCTTTTGTCGCAAGCTGGGAAAGGAGGGAGAGAGGGAGTGAGGGAGGGAAGGAGGGAGGGAGGAGGAGGCAGAAGATGGTAGGAGACAATATGGAGAATAGTGGAAGGGAAGGGAGGTACAAGATGGAAGAGGAAGAGAAGACTACGTTGAAGGAGGAGAAGAAGAAAGAGAAGAAAGATTTTTTTGATATAAGAAGAAGCAGACCAAGAGCAACAAAAAACAATGAAAATAAACCCCACTTGATTGCCAGTCCCCTTAAAGGTCCACAGAATTAGCCAAATCATAGGATAAATGTCTTAAAACCACCCAGGAAGTTGGAAATATAGAAGCAGGTTGGGAGTTAAATGTGAGAGTAAAAAAGGAGAGTAAATGTTAAAGTGATAATTAAAGAGAGCGAGGGAGAGGGAGAGGGAGAGGGAGAGGGAGAGATGGATGGTTTCTTGATAATATTTCCATAATTCAACTCTAAAATGGTCTAAATGAATTTCCACCCTCGACTTGCGTACATTCTTTACCCACACGTTGAAAAGTTTGATGGAAGTTTATCTTTGTATATATTTTTTTCACACATTCGTAATTGGCAACTTTTATTTTATTTATTAATTAGAAAGACGTATTTTCTTTTTCAGTGTTATTATTGCTTTCTTGTTTTATATAAATTTCTTGTTCTTTGTTTCATTTTTTTAGGTATTTTGATATTGTTTTTTTCTTTTTTCTTTTCTTTTCTTTTCTTTTTCTTTGTTCTTCACTTCTCTTTTTATTTTCTATTTTTTCGTTGTCTTGGTTTCGTTTTCTTTTTCTTTTTCTATCTTTTCCTTTTCTGGTTCTCATTTTTTCTGTTCACTTTTCTTTTTCTTTTCTTTTTGGTTTTTACTTCTTTTCTTTTTACCCTCTTTTTTCTTTTCTTTTTCCTTTAATAAAATCAGTAATTCCTAACTTTCCTTTTACGTGGTTTTCCATCTCATATAACATTATTTTCTCTTTTCCCTTGCCTTCTTCCCTCTTCCTTCTCTCTTACCTCTTTCGTCCCTCCCATCTCTTACACATTCCTCTTTCTCATCCTCATTTTATGGTACAATGTTCCTTCTCCACTTTCTCCTTCTACTTATCGTCATCCTCTCCTCCTTCTCTCCTTTTTTTTATCCTCATTCTCTACCATGTTCATCCTCTTACCTCTTCCTCCTACTCTTCTCCTGTTACAAGTCTTCCTGCTTTGCTCTTCCTCGTCCTCCTCTTCCTCTCTTCTCTTCTTCCTCCTCCTATCATCATCTTTTCATCTTATTTTTCTTTTCTTCATTCTCGCTAACCTTGTATCTACTACCTCTAAATTGCTATGTTGTTACAGCCCTTCGCTTCCTCCTCTTCCTCCTCTTGCCCCTTCCTCAGGCCAGGTAACAAAGCCTGCTTCCCGCTGCTCCCTCTCTGATAACTGACAAAAGCGTCTTCTAATCACCAATCTCTCTGCAGCTTTCCTCTTGGGTCTCTACCAGGAAGTCTCGCTGCCAATATGCTTCCAATCTTGTAGCTTTCCTCTCCTACTTTTTGGGAACGTGACGTGATGCATGTTGCTTATGTCTTTCTCGTCGTATTTGGTTTGGTGTTTTTGGTTTCAGTCTTGTGGTTTGATTTTTGGAACTTGCATTGTCGTTTTGTGAACCTGACGTAATGATTTTTGTTTCTATATGAAGAACCTTTTCCTTTCGTTTCTAGTTTTTATTTTCTATTTATAAATCTGCTTTGACCTCTTTTCCTCAGAACTTTCCTTTTCTAAATGTGTCTCGGCTTTCCTTTCTCAGATATTTATCTTCTGGAAACCTTTTCATTTGCTCTTTCTCGAATACCTTCCACTTTCAAAGCTGTGTTAGTTTTTCTTCTTTTCCAGTATCATATATCTTCATCTAAACGTTGGTCTCATGATATTTTTCTCTTTGTGGATCTCCTTTCATAATATATATATTTTTACCTGCCAGCCTTTTTATTTTGCTTACCGTATTATATATTTTTCAACTTCTCACCCATTTTCCTTCTGCCTGTCCTCCCCAATACCTAATTCCAAAAAAACAACGAATCCGAACAGGTGAGACACACATACACACCTGTTTTACCTTACACCTCGTATCGCCTTGCACTTCACTTTCAGGGGAAGAGGCCATCACCTACCTACCTTTCTTACCTTCATCACGTCCACTCCTCATACCTCAACCTTCCTAACGAGTAACGAGCACATTCACTTCCCTGCCATTCTCGTGATAAGTGAAATAGAGTGTGGTAACTTTTACTTTACTGTTGGTGTTAGTTTTTTTAATATAAGAAGTATCCGGCTAAGGGCAAAATAATGTGTTGCTAAAAAAATACCCACTCAGGTACCCGTTCTTAAAAAAGGCTTATAGAAAGGAGATGAACAATGTATGTGTGGCTGTCAGTTATCGGTATCATCATTCTTTCTCATTCCTTCCTACTTCAACCTAATCTTTATAATGAGTAACACAGCTCACCTGCGTTTTTTTACCTTTACTAATTGCATTGTCAGTTACGTAGTTACTTCTCTTTTTCCCTTCCTTATATCCTCCTCATACACCAACCTAATCTTCGTAATGAGTAAATGCAACACTCACTCATCTACGCCACCTGTAATGAATCATGAGTTTAAAATAACAGCGAGCGTCATCTTATTTTTCTGTAGGTATGCGTAAGATTTCCACACACTCTCACACATTTCTGGAATAACAGCTACAAACGCACTGACTTTTCATTTTCTCTCTTCATCTCCACTTGACATTAAATATCTCTACTACACACTTTCTACTCACCAACAAATACTTACACCATTTATTCTTTATTTTTACACACTCTTTGTTACAATCTTTCTGCATACTGATTGCATTGGTAACATTCCACATGCTTTCCTCCTCCCTCAACCTAACTATTCTAATGAGTAACTGGAATATTCACTCGCCCGTTGTGCCTGTAATGAATAATGAGTCCAACACAGCTATCCTTTCACCTTTAGTTCCCTGATTGCATTATTAGCCAATCATGCACTCGCTCGCCTAAACCCAATCTGCCGTCTCTTTAGGGAACAATGCGCTTGATTCTTTTATCAGACACTCAACACTTAAACCGCTCTTATTATACCCTTTAGAATCCGGGACAAAAATGGCCTAGTTTCCACCCCCCCCCCACCCCCCTGCAATGAGGTCTCCCTGTTATATCTCTTTCATGGCTATTTCATTATCATTTGGAAATACGTTCTTTTTTTTCCACCTCCTATTTTTTTCAGCTATTTTTTCCCCGACTATTTTTTTCCCCTCTCCCGCATGCCATGAAATTTAGCCCTGAAACTAACAGGGGTAAGTTTGCAAGTTTTATTCAGTGAGGGGAGCCGTATGGCGTGAGGTGGTGGTGGTGGTGGTGGTGGTGGTGGTCGGCATGTGGTTAATGAGGTTATAGTGTGTGGTGTGGCGTGGTGTGCGGTGATGAGTGGAGGTTGTGTTATTAATGCCGTGGTGTAGTGCAGTGTGGATGAGAGAGAGAGAGAGAGAGAGAGAGAGAGAGAGAGAGAGAGAGAGAGAGAGAGAGAGAGAGAGAGAGAGAGAGAGAGAGAGAGAGAGAGATAGCAGCA
>CM035190.1:17646048-17659449 GCA_020233015.1 Callinectes sapidus
CAGAATCGAAAGGTGCTTTTGCTTGTTAACTTCGTATTATCTTTGTATTGTTAAGTCATTCAGAAATCCTTTGTTCCCTTTCAGTGCTACAGGTGAAGTTATTGTGATACTTCTATTAATTGTAAGCCTTCAGTATGTTGTTATGTATTATTAGCACTATGACACTGAAAAACTGTGTTAATAAGCTGTCTTTCTACACATCAGCCTGACAACCACACACAGGCAGGCCCAGACAAACACACACACACACACACACACACACACACACACACACACACACACACACACACACACACACACACACACACACACACACACACACACACACACACCAAGAGAGAGAGTGTGTGTGTGTGGCATTGCTGGTCTGTGGTATGGAGGGATGGGTAGATCAGTTCTTATTACCAAGTTGTTCAAAGTGTTATAAGTTTGATTCATTCCTATATTCTTTGAAAATACAACCTAATTTTCATGATTTCCACTAGAGTTAATTCCGAAGATGTTTTTTTTATATATGATAATACATTTTATTGTTTATCCAATTTTTCAATGCCTCTAGCTTTCATTTTCTTCCTTTTTTCATCATGGGGTTGTCCCTTATAAAGGGATTCTTGGGAAAAGAGGAGACAAAAGATTAAAGTAGAATGAAAAATGGAGGAAAATAGAGAACAAAAGATAATATACGAACAATAGAACAGAAAACATACAATATACTACTACTACTACTACTATGAGGGAAAACTGTAGTCGTTGCCATCGGTGAAGAACATTTAGGCGCCGGGTGAATATGGGATTTTCCCGTGAGCTGCGTTGTCACATCTCCACAGGACCAGAGAGAGGGGGAGATTGTTTTCATGTTTTCCAGCATTATTTTTTTTTCCCCCTTGTTTTGTTCTTTTGTTTACTTGCTTACGGTTTTTCTTTACATTATTTTATTGTTTTGCGAGTGTTTGATAATTTGTTTTATTGGTTTAGTTTGTTTTAGTTAGTTAAGTATTTCAGATTGATTTTGTTGTATTTCTTGATTTTGTGGTTGTGTTTCAAGTATCAAGTTAACTTGTTGCCTTGGTTGCCCTTGTTCGCTTATTTATGTGTTATTTCGTTAATTAGTTTTCCTTTGACGTTTCTGGTGTTTTATCTTTATTGTTCCAGTGTTCATCTGTATTAGTTGCATCACCTACTTGATTTCTTAGCGCATATACTGTGTGAATAGCAAATTAGCAAGATAGGACTACTGGTCGTTCCAGGCCGTGACGTTTCTGCCATACGTCAGCAAGGGAGGGTGGGAGGGCCGAGGGTCTGTCTGGCAGTCTGGCTCAGTTTGTTGTGGGGTGAGAGTGTGAGCGGGTGGAAAGGGCTTATTATCCTATTGAAAAGCCTCTGGTTGAACAAACTCGGGTTCTTGAAATGTTTGACCATTCTAGTGACATATTATTAAGACGTTTTTTACCTTTCAAACCCTGGGAGGAAGTGACAAGGAGATTGAACGATCTAAGGACAGAATAATAATAAGGAAACTCTGCTGCTGGTGCTTCAGTGTTCAGTGTGTCATCTTAATACTGGACTAAAGCCGCAAGATGGAATCACAGCGGCTGGAATACGTTATTAAGGTGACTACAGCCATTGTGACACAAGGCTTTTTTACCGTGTCAATGTTTATTTACGTATATAGAAAGGGGGGGCTACCCCTCCACAGACCCCGCTATCTTGGATTCTTATTTCATCGGTCATTTTTACTCTTATCACTCATTATTATAAGCTCATCTTGCCACATTATGCAGCCATTGTACTAAGCTTGCATATTAGCCATTGAGACATAGCTTTCGTGGTCAAGTTTAAGTTTAGTGAAGGTATAAGTGAGATATGAGGGGGGGTTCCAGAGCCAAACCGGGCCTCCGCCGCCGTCGCATCCGCCGCCGCCGCCGCCTCCCGCGGCCGCCCGCTAGCCGGCTCATATTTAAGGATATTTTCATTTATGCTTGGACTATTTATTTGGGGTCAACAGTAAAATTTAATGCTTTCTATGAGTACTGTGGGCTGTTTTCAAGGTCTGCCATGCGTGTGGGGGGTGGAGATAGCTGTGGTTGGCATTATTATGATCGTAAATAAGGGCGGCTTTTTGCGCCAAAATTATTGGAACGCCCAAGACCATTCTTTATTTGAGGCAGTAGCAAGTTCTTATTAATTGCCGAAGATAGTCCATATCAAACCATGTTTTGTGCGCAAAGCTCAGTGAAATCAGTGGAGGTTAAAAGTGTTTGCTAGCGGTGTTAAAGTTGCATTAATTTATTTATTTATCAGCCTGTGAATGATTTATTTCTGCCTCTATAATGACTCTGAAGTGTTAAGAATAATTAGAAAGAATCACTCAAGTGCTTTGAAGTGGTTTTGGGTTCCTTTGAAGTGGTACTGAGTGAGTATTTAATGAGTTTAAAAAAGGGTCATATTTCTATAAAATACTTTTTTTCTAGTGGAAATTCTTTACAATTACTGTTGTCTGTAGTTTATTTGTGCTTTGGGAATTAGTTAGAGTATTTATGCAGCCGGAATATGTCAATTTTTTTGTTCTAAAAGCGTTTTTTCGAAGGGTCATTTTTAAAATGGTCTCCCCTAAAATATGTACGTAAATATGGACACTCAACATAGAGCACGGGGTCAGGCTGTGACGTCATCTGCCGTGACGTCACAATGATGGCCGCCTCTTGCAGCCTTCTCTTTCTGAATCTTATCTACCACATATATTACGATTGACTGTGTTTACCGTGTGTGTGCGTGCGTGCGTGTGCGTGTGTGTGTGTGTGTGTCTGTGTGCTTAATCAATAGGTAGGGGATAGATAATATGTAGAAATCTCTCGGTATATTGATGTTTGCTTCAGGACCTGCCATATACAGATCTGATATCTTGTTGCAGCATCTTCTTCCCTTAATTTCTTGCGTTGTAACCGAATCAGCTGTTTTTGTTAATGTATTTAACGGATGAACATTATTAATTTGCGTCTCCTCTCTCCCCAGCACCTCCTGCACCGCCTCAGCTGTTCTCCCCATGACTAGCCAGTTGATGTCTGCTGGGACATGGTGATACAGCCAAGGACACAAGGTAAACTACTTGCTGCCTTGTTTATTTGTCAATGATTACGTTCTTTTTACTGTCTCAAATCTGATTGCCCTAAGGTTTGAGATTAAAGTTGTTATTATTAACAGGACTCAACTTTCCGTGTACGCAGTTCTCTCTCTCTCTCTCTCTCTCTCTCTCTCTCACTGAACATCTTTGCTCTGTCCTTCCTATACTACTGTACTTCTCTCCGCATTGAACTCTTGTCACATTTAATCTCTTGTTCCAACTCATTCTGTGCAAGATATTTTCCTAAACAGGACTCAGGGAAGAGGAGAAGAGTGGCGAGATGAGAATAATAATAATAGGAGAAGAAAGTATAAGCAGTAATGAACATGTTACTCAGACGTTGATGGTGGTCAAAATTCTTACCACTGAGCCATGAGGTGTGTATGTGTGTTGGTGTGTGTGTGTTAACCTCCAAAGTGTTGTAATGTATTTTAATCTAGCCTAATCTATCTATAAATTTTTGAAGTATATAAAGAATCCTAACCTATCTATGAATTCATTAAGTAAATCAGAATGTAACTTCATCTATTATAATTTCTCGCTAAACTAACCTCTAAAATCTTGTAATGCATCTTGATCTAACTTATCCTAACATAACCCAAACTAACCTATCTATGAATTCAATAAGTATATCTAAATCTAATATTATTTCTCCACTAAGTTAATCTTTTCTAAAATATTGCTATGTATCTATCTGTAATATGACTTAATACAACCAAATTCAAATTCAAATAGTTTATTCATGTAAAAACAAAAACAAAAAACATCAAAGGGAGCAGTGAGACCATGCTGAGATGCCCACCCAACTGATCTTACAAAACAAAGCCTTAATATTTGATGGGAGATAATTCTACTCGAGAAAGGAAATATTCATGCCTACATGCATTTATACATAGGAAAATATATGTATAAACGTACATACCTATACTTAGATAATGTTCACACACACACACACACACACACACACACACAGACGCACACACACACACAAATACACGAAACACAACAATACATACATAAATACATGCTATCAGAGTGGCTCACTTCCTCCTATAAGACACAATAATTAGTAAACACACGTACGTCTCCTTCTATATATTGCACAATAGATCATATCCTGGGAGCAAAAAATTTGTACATCTTTAGGATGCTGGGTATTATATTGTTATTGATTCTATGTGCAAGCTTGCCTGGTGACACCACAACTATTGTTAGGGTCCCTAAAGTTGTCAATTTTTGGAAAAGAACATAGATAGATAGTGTTGCAATGTGTGTAAGAATTTTCTTCCTTACAAAGCTTGCATGATATGCCATCCTCAGCAGTTATGTACTGTCAACAGTACTTATATCGTAACCTTAGCCGCACAGTAACACTGTCAACTCTGGTGGATGATCTACCATACATAGCATACATTGGTGTTATTAAACACAGTGTTACATAGTGTGTCTCATACTTTCACTTCCGCTACCTAAGATTTTTACAATATTTTTTCGTGGTCCCATTGTCTTCTCTTACTTACTCGCTGAGATACCCTTAACTCTTTGGAAGCTCAGTGTAACCTCTGAATCAACTGAAATATATAATATGTTGTAATGCCTCCTTTGCAAGTTTGTCAGCAGTTTCTTTGAGACAAATTGCAACATGAGATGGTATCCACATCAATTGCACAACGTAGCCATTAGCTTTCAGCTGAAAGAGAAGAGCTTTACACTGGAGAACTAAGGCATGCATCATTTAAAGAACCAACAAATAACAAAGCACTCTGACTGTCAACAAAAACATCAATATCTTGACATTTCAAGCATGCAATTAACAATCCCTCATATATAGCCTGAAGTTCTGCATCCGAAGTACTGGATGAAAAATTGCCCCCACATCTCTTAGATACATGTTCATCAGTACATAAACCCTCTTCAAAAAATTCTCTAATTACTGCCCCACATCCTGCCATACCATCACAATACATCATTATGTACCACGTTGTTTCTGGGTAGAATATTAATTTTAGATTAGAAAACTTGCTTCAACTCTAAAGGACAGAGATCACCTTTCCTATAGCGTTCAAGTGCAGAATATCAACCTTAATTTTCTCCTGCTGCCAGGGTGGAATACTATGCTCCCTCCTTTCCCAAATATGTGCAATAATGAAGTGCCTCGTACTCTAGCAAGATTTGATACAACAACTTCCTGCCATAAATATTTACTCTGTTAGAAGTAGCTACGGGCAGCAGTCCGGCAGGTGTTCAACAAGGATATCAATGCATCACCACCTCTTCTAGTCATTCTAATTGCAGCAGATATAATCAATTCTTTAATTCTGCACTGAATACTTGGAAGATACAGTTCCATTCTCATCATTTCTATTCTGGTAGTTCTTGCACATCCGAATATAGTTCTCATAGTGTCGTTTTGCACCACTTCTAAAGGTTGCAGGCTTTTCTGTGGAAGGGACACAAGGACAGGGGCAGCATAATCAATTATTGATCTAATAGTACTAATAATATACATGGTCCGTAGGTATACCTACCCCACTTCCAATTATTTGCCAATACTCTCAAAGGTTTCAATCTTACCTTACAAATATTTTTCACATTGTTCACAGCACTGAGTTGAGTGAAAGCTGACATACATTCCAAGGTACTTATGATTAGCAACTCTTTCCAGTCTTTGTCCATTGAACATAACTAATCTGTCAGTTGCACCCTTTGACTGATATTTAGTTTTCTCACCATTTTTTTCCTCTTTTCCCTCAGAGATCATGTTTGAGTCATTCAACGTGCCTGGGCTGTACGTCGCAGTGCAGGCAGTGCTGTCTGTCCCTGGCGGCGGCGTCTTTGGCGACACGGCAGTTACCTTCACCCTACAAAGAGAGAGAGATTCAGCTCCATCTCCCCGGCCATTGCCAAGGAGTTCAATAAATACAATAGTGACAGTGACAGTAACCCGGCCGAGTAGATAAGGAAATACGAAGGCAAGAATCCTGTGAAGAACAAGCAATGAAGCCTTTACTATTGACATTGGCTGTGAGTGAGGCTTCTTAGTACCTGAGATCTTCTTCTTGCATCCCGAGGTGAGAATGTGTGTGTGTGTTACATTATTGTTACAGTCACTTCTTCAAATGGCCTTGCTGTTGATAAGTGTGTGTGTGTGTGTGTGTGTGTGTGTGTGTGTGTGTGTGTGTGTGTGTGTTTGTTGGGTTTGTAGGGAAATTGGAAGTTTTTTTTTTATTTGTTATTCTGTTTTGGTTGTAAAGTGTTTGTGGTATTTTGGTTTTAAGTGGGAGATTGGAAATGTGCCATTTTTACTAGCCTCTATGTGTGAGTGTGTGTTGGTTGGTTGATAGAGAGTGATAGAGAGGTATGTATGTATAAATTTGTCTAGTTGTGTGTGTGCGTGTATAAGTGAGTAAGAAATAATGTGTATTGAGATGTATTTACCTAGTGTATGTGTTGCAAAGATAGTGTGTGTGTGTGTGTGTGTGTGTGTGTGTGTGTGTGTGTGTGTGTGTGTGTGTGTGTGTGTGTGTTGCAAAGAGAGAGTGTATGTGTGTTGTAAAGATAGAGTATATGTGTGTGTGTGAGAGGGAGAGATAGGGAGAGTGCACAATTGATTCATTCCTCACTAATGCTAATGATTACCTGGGGTGTTATAAATCAATAGATAAAGAATAACTAATCAGATTCACATTTTTTCATTTTTCTTCGCTCAGTGACGCCAGTTTTTTTCCTAGTGACTTTCTCTTTTTTATATATCAATTCCTAATGTATTCTCTGATAATTTATTGATAGACTTACTTTACACATTGCCAAGCATTGTTATCTTGGGGTGAGGAAGCTTAGAATGACAATCTACAACTATACCAGGCCACCAATCCTGTCAAATACTAGTAGTAATAACAGTATATCTGTCTTTACAGGACCATAAACATGAACAAACTCTCACCATTCACACCTTTAGCCTCTGGGATAGTAGTAGTAGTAATAGCAGTCTATCTAACTTTACACTGTGTCTAGTTATAGTGGTAAGAAAACAGTGAAGAAAATGGTGAAGTTGTAGTGTTAAGCAAGCAGTGAGGGTATTAATTAATCTAAGCTTCCTCCAGTCTCAGAATCGAAAGGTGCTTTTGCTTGTTAACTTCGTATTATCTTTGTATTGTTAAGTCATTCAGAAATCCTTTGTTCCTTTTCAGTGCTACAGGTGAAGTTATTGTGATCCTTCTATTAATTGTAAGCCTCCAGTATGTTGTTATGTATTATTAGCACTATGACACTTTAAAAAACTGTGTTAATAAGCTGTCTTTCTACACATCAGCCTGGCAACCACACACACACACACACACACACACACACACACACACACACACACACACACACACATACACACCAAGAGAGAGAGTGTGTGTGTGTGTGGCATTGCTGGTCTGTGGTATGGAGGGATGGGTAGATCAATTCTTATTATCAAGTTGTTCAAAGTGTTATAAGTTTGATTCATTCCTATATTCTTTGAAAATACAACCTAATTTTCATGATTTCCATTAGAGTTAATTCCAAAGATCTTTTTTTTATATATGATAATACATTTTATTGTTAATCCAATTTTTCAATGCCTCTACCTTTTATTTCCTTCCTTTTTTTTTTTATCACGGGGTTGTCTCTTATAAAGGGATTCTTGGGAAAAGAGGAGACAAAAGATTAAAGTAGAATGAAAAATGGAGGAAAATAGAGAACAAAAGACAATATACGAACAATAGAACAGAGAAAACATACAATATACTACTATACTACTACTACTACTACTACTACTACTACTACTACTACTACTACTATTATGAGGGAAAACTGTAGTCGTTGCCATCGGTGAAGAACATTTAGGCGCCGGCTGAATATGGGATTTTCCCGTGAGCTGCGTTGTCACATCTCCACAGGACCAGAGAGAGGGGGAGATTGTTTTCATGTTTTCCAGCATTATTTTTTTTTCCCCCTTGTTTTGTTCTTTTGTTTACTTGCTTACGGTTTTTCTTTACATTTTTTTATTGCTTTGGTGTTTTGCGAGTGTTTGATAACTTGTTTTATTGGTTTAGTTTGTTTTAGTTAGTTAAGTATTTCAGATTGATTTTGTTGTATTTCTTGATTTTGTGGTTGTGTTTCAAGTATCAAGTTAACTTGTTGCCTTGGTTGCCCTTGTTCGCTTATTTATGTGTTATTTCGTTAATTAGTTTTCCTTTGACGTTTCTGGTGTTTTATCTTCATTGTTCCATTGTTCATCTGTATTAGTTGCATCACCTACTTGATTTCTTAGTGCATATACTATGTGAATAGCAAATTAGCAAGATAGGACTACTGGTCGTTCCAGGCCGTGACGTGTGTGTTCCTGCCATACGTCAACAGGGGAGGGTGGGAGGGCCGAGGGTCTGTCTGGCAGTCTGGCTCAGTTTGTTGTGGGGTGAGAGTGTGAGCGGGTGGAAAGGTCTTATTATCCTATTGAAAAGCCTCTGGTTGAACAAACTCGGGTTCTTGAAATGTTTGACCATTCTAGTGACATATTATTAAGACGTTTTTTACCTTTCAAACCCTGGGAGGAAGTGACAAGGAGATTGAACGATCTAAGGACAGAATAATAATAAGGAGACTCTGCTGCTGGTGCTTCAGTGTTCAGTGTGTCATCTTAATACTGGACTAAAGCCGCAAGATGGAATCACAGCGGCTGGAATACGTTATTAAGGTGACTACAGCCATTGTGACACAAGGCTTTTTTACCGTGTCAATGTTTATTTACGTATATAGAAAGGGGGGGGCTACCCCTCCACAGACCCCGCTATCTTGGATTCTTATTTCATCGGTCATTTTTACTCTTATCACTCATTATTATAAGCTCATCTTGCCACATTATGCAGCCATTGTACTAAGCTTGCATATTAGCCATTGAGACATAGCTTTCGTGGTCAAGTTTAAGTTTAGTGAAGGTATAAGTGAGATATGAGGGGGGGTTCCAGAGCCAAACCGGGCCTCCGCCGCCGTCGCATCCGCCGCCGCCGCCGCCTCCCGCGGCCGCCCGCTAGCCGGCTCATATTTAAGGATATTTTCATTTATGCGTGGACTATTTATTTGGGGTCAACAGTAAAATTTAATGCTTTCTAGGAGTACTGTGGGCTGTTTTCAAGGTCTGCCATGCGTGTGGGGGGTGGAGATAGCTGTGGTTGGCATTATTATGATCGTAAATAAGGGCGGCTTTTTGCGCCAAAATTATTGGAACGCCCAAGACCATTCTTTATTTGAGGCAGTATCAAGTTCTTATTAATTGCCGAAGATGGTCCATATCAAACCATGTTTTGTGCGCAAAGCTCAGTGAAATCAGTGGAGGTTAAAAGTGTTTGCTAGCGGTGTTAAAGCTGCATTAATTTATTTATTTATCAGCCTGTGAATGATTTATTTCTGCCTCTATAATGACTCTGAAGTGTTAAGAATAATTAGAAAGAATCACTCAAGTGCTTTGAAGTGGTTTTGGGTTCCTTTGAAGTGGTACTGAGTGAGTATTTAATGAGTTTAAAAAAGGGTCATATTTCTATAAAATACTTTTTTTCTAGTGGAAATTCTTTACAATTACTGTTGTCTGTAGTTTATTTGTGCTTTGGGAATTAGTTAGAGTATTTATGCAGCCGGAATATGTCAATTTTTTTGTTCTAAAAGCGTTTTTTCGAAGGGTCATTTTTAAAATGGTCTCCCCTAAAATATGTACGTAAATATGGACACTCAACATAGAGCACGGGGCCAGGCTGTGACGTCATCAGCCGTGACGTCACAATGATGGCCGCCTCTTGCAGCCTTCTCTTTCTGAATCTTATCTACCACATATATTACGATTGACTGTGTTTACCGTGTGTGTGCGTGCGTGCGTGTGCGTGTGTGTGTGTGTGTGTGTGTGTGTGTGTGTGTGTCTGTGTGCTTAATCAATAGGTAGGGGATAGATAATATGTAGAAATCTCTCGGTATATTGATGTTTGCTTCAGGACCTGCCATATACAGATCTGATATCTTGTTGCAGCATCTTCTTCCCTTAATTTCTTGTGTTGTAACCGAATCAGCTGTTTTTGTTAATGTATTTAACGGATGAACATTATTAATTTGCGTCTCCTCTCTCCCCAGCACCTCCTGCACCGCCTCAGCTGTTCCCCCCATGACTAGCCAGTTGATGTCTGCTGGGACATGGTGATACAGCCAAGGACACAAGGTAAACTACTTGCTGCCTTGTTTATTTGTCAATGATTACGTTCTTTTTACTGTCTCAAATCTGATTGCCCTAAGGTTTGAGATTAAAGTTGTTATTATTAACAGGACTCAACTTTCCGTGTACGCAGTTCTCTCTCTCTCTCTCTCTCTCTCTCACTGAACATCTTTGCTCTGTCCTTCCTATACTACTGTACTTCTCTCCGCATTGAACTCTTGTCACATTTAATCTCTTGTTCCAACTCATTCTGTGCAAGATATTTTCCTAAACAGGACTCAGGGAAGAGGAGAAGAGTGGCGAGATGAGAAGAATAATAATAGGAGAAGAAAGTATAAGCAGTAATGAACATGTTACTCAGACGTTGATGGTGGTCAACACATGCAAAATTCTTACCACTGAGCCATGAGGTGTGTATGTGTGTTGGTGTGTGTGTGTTAACCTCCAAAGTGTTGTAATGTATTTTAATCTAGCCTAATCTATCTATAAATTTTTGAAGTATATAAAGAATCCTAACCTATCTATGAATTCATTAAGTAAATCAGAATGTAACTTCATCTATTATAATTTCTCGCTAAACTAACCTCTAAAATCTTGTAATGCATCTTGATCTAACTTATCCTAACATAACCCAAACTAACCTATCTATGAATTCAATAAGTATATCTAAATCTAATATTATTTCTCCACTAAGTTAATCTTTTCTAAAATATTGCTATGTATCTATCTGTAATATGACTTAATACAACCAAATTCAAATTCAAATAGTTTATTCATGTAAAAACAAAAACAAAAAACATCAAAGGGAGCAGTGAGACCATGCTGAGATGCCCACCCAACTGATCTTACAAAACAAAGCCTTAATATTTGATGGGAGATAATTCTACTCGAGAAAGGAAATATTCATGCCTACATGCATTTATACATAGGAAAATATATGTATAAACGTACATACCTATACTTAGATAATGTTCACACACACACACACACACACACACACAGACGCACACACACACACAAACACACGAAACACAACAATACATACATAAATACATGCTATCAGAGTGGCTCATTTCCTCCTATAAGACACAATAATTAGTAAACACACGTACGTCTCCTTCTATATATTGCACAATAGATCATATCCTGGGAGCAAAAAATTTGTACATCTTTAGGATGCTGGGTATTATATTGTTATTGATTCTATGTGCAAGCTTGCCTGGTGAGTAACTGGTAACCTTAGCCGCATAGTAACACTGTCAACTCTGGTGGATGATCTACCATACATAGCATACATTGGTGTTATTAAACACAGTGTTACATAGTGTGTCTCATACTTTCACTTCCGCTATCTAAGATTTTTACAATATTTTTTCGTGGTCCCATTGTCTTCTCTTACTTACTCGCTGAGATACCCTTAACTCTTTGGAAGCTCAGTGTAACCTCTGAATCAACTGAAATATATAATATGTTGTAATGCCTCCTTTGCAAGTTTGTCAGCAGTTTCTTTGAGACAAATTGCAACATGAGATGGTATCCACATCAATTGCACAACATAGCCATTAGCTTTCAGCTGAAAGAGAACAGCTTTACACTGGAGAACTAAGGCATGCATCATTTAAAGAACCAACAAATAACAAAGCACTCTGACTGTCAACAAAAACATCAATATCTTGACATTTCAAGCATGCAATTAACAATCCCTCATATATAGCCTGAAGTTCTGCATCTGAAGTACTGGATGAAAAATTGCCGCCACGTCTCTTAGATAGATGTTCATCAGTACATAAACCCTCTTCAAAAAATTCTCTAATTACTGCCCCACATCCTGCCTTACCATCACAATACATCATATGTACCACGTTGTTTCTGGGTAGAATATTAATTTTAGATTAGAAAACTTGCTTCAACTCTAAAGGACAGAGATCACCTTTCCTATAGCATTCAAGTGCAGAATATCAACCTTAATTTTCTCCTGCTGCCAGGGTGGAATACTATGCTCCCTCCTTTCCCAAATATGTGCAATAATGAAGTGCCTCATACTCTAGCAAGATTTGATACAACTTCCTGCCATAAATATTTACTCTGTTAGAAGTACGGGCAGTCCGGCAGGTGTTCAACAAGGATATCAATGCATCATCACCTCTTCTAGTCATTCTAATTGCAGCAGATATAATCAATTCTTTAATTCTGCACTGAATACTTGGAAGATACAGTTCCATTCTCATCATTTCTATTCTGGTAGTTCTTGCACATCCGAATATAGTTCTCATAGCGTCGTTTTGCACCACTTCTAAAGGTTGCAGGCTTTTCTGTGGAAGGGACACAAGGACAGGGGCAGCATGATCAATTATTGATCTAATAGTACTAATAATATACATGGTCCGTAGTACAGTACAGGTATACCTACCCCACTTCCATTATTTGCCAATACTCTCAAAGGTTTCAATCTTACCTTACAAATATTTTTCACATAGTTCACAGCACTCTGAGTTGAGTGAAAGCTGACATACATTCCAAGGTACTTATGATTAGCAACTCTTTCCAGTCTTTGTCCATTGAACATAACTACTGTCAGTTGCATCCTTTGACTGATATTTGGTTTTCTCACCATTTTTTTCCTCTTTTCCCTCAGAGATCATATTTGAGTCATTCAACGTGCCTGGGCTGTACGTCGCCGTGTAGGCAGTGCTGTCTGTCCCTGGCGGCGGCGTCCTTGGCGTCACTGCAGTTACCTTCACCCTACAGAGAGATTCAGCTCCATCTGCCCGGCCATTGCCAAGGAGTTCAATAAATACAATAGTGACAGTGACAGTGACCCGGCCGAGTAGATAAGGAAATACGAAGGCAAGAATCCTGTGAAGAACAATCAATGAAGCCTTTACTATTGACATTGGCTATTAGTGAGGCTTCCTGGGACCTGAGATCTTCTTCTTGCATCCCGAGGTGAGAATGTGTGTGTGTGTGACATTATTGTTACAGTCACTTAGTCAAATGGCCTTGCTGTTGATAAGTGTGTGTGTGTGTGTGTGTGTGTGTGTGTGTGTTTGTTGGGTTT
>CM035190.1:17659549-17704709 GCA_020233015.1 Callinectes sapidus
AACACAAAAGTAATTCAGAGACATATAGACAGATTAATCATCACTTTCTTCATTAGTTCTGTTATAAATTCTATAGCAATAATTATCTCAAGGTAATTTGTGTATCTATTCAAAACTGGTAATAAAAGTAAAGTATTTCCTTGTATTTCCATTGGTGTCACTTACTATACAGTGAAAACAGGGCAACACTAAGAGAGATACTTAAAAAGGGAAGATAGGAGATGAAGATGAAGGTTTACCTGGACAGGAGTGGCCAGCAAGAAGAGCAGCAAGTTCTCCAGGGAGAGGCTGGGCAACACAACACATCTCTTCGTGGGTCATATGCTCCATCATGGCCATGAAGTACACCATCACCAGCATGGCTGGAACACCTGCAACATAATTTTTTTCTAATGTAAAAGAGGGGACCGGACAAGGCCAACAACGACAAAAAAAATCCAGTAATTGCAAGTTCCCTGAAGGCATAAAAGAATTAGAAGACAGAAAGCAACAATTGTATAAAATACAGTAACTCTCTCTTCTCTCTCCTCCACAAAACACATTCCACACCACAATACTCATGGGGTTAAAAAACACTATTGAACTAAACTCCATCTTTCCTCTTCAATACATGGCAAATTTCTGATGTCTTGGTGATGTGGTGTGTGTGTGTGTGTGGTGATGAAGTGACTTGATTTTCTTTAGTTTTCATTTATTTTCTTTAATTTTTCTAATTTTTATTTTAATCTTCATTAATGTTTTTCAATGTTATTTATTTTTTCCATTTTCTCTTTATTTTCTTTCATTCACAGCCTCGTATAGGTCATACTGGCCTTCTGCAGTCTCCACCCTATTTTGTTCTTATGTACGTCAATCCTCTGTGCTGACAAAGACTGAACTAAAGATTACAGAAATAGGTGTGGGTGGACAGTCGATGAACTGCCAAACATCACTAGGTAAAAAATGGGTACCAAAAATGTTAAATTAATTCAAAATAACTAATGCTAACAATTTTCTTTAATGTATTTTAATCTTATATCATTTTCCCTTATCCTTCCCTCAATTCCCTTCATTTATAATCATTTATATAATTTTGGTCTTACTTTCTATTCATTTTCCTGCACATTTTGGTCCATTATATTGTATTCCTTAAATATTATCTCTCTCTCTCTCTCTCTCTCTCTCTCTCTCTCTCTCTCTCTCTCTCTCATTTTCCTCCACATAACTTATACCACACAACATCGCGGCATCCTTACTGTCCTGACCTAAGCTGACCTAACCCGCCCCTGCCCCGCCCCACCAACACCCGCCCCGCACCGCCCACCCCGGCCTCCTCGACCCTCCAGTAAGGTAGCAATTCTCACACACACAATTAGCGTAACCTATCGAGCATTCTAAGTGTTTATGGGTGTTTTCAGGACTCCAGGAGCAGGAAGAGGTGGAGGAAGAGGAATTGTAGGGGAGAGGAGGGGTATGAAGGGGAAGAAGTAGAGGAGGACTGACTCAGTAAACGTGTGAAAAAAACATCTAACGCCTTGGACAGGATTTCTTTCTGTTTTGTTCATGGATTTGGCATTGTTTTGGTATTTGATTTGTTGATGCCAAGGCGTGACATGTTTGAGGAGCCGAGAAAATCGAGTCTACTTGTGTTTTTGTTTACTGAAAGAATACCATTAAAAGTCATGCTATGAATATTAACTGTTTTTAATTACCACGCCTAGGATTGGTTTGGTGCTTGATATAACACTCAAACAATGTGGGAAACATGACACAAGCAAAAATATCCAATAACATCTACAATGGCCATTCGAAATTTCAAATTAAAGATTTTTATACTGCCAATTTGGAAAAACTACTTTCTCTATACAAAGAAAAACATGCATTTTCTTTCTCTCATTTTAAAGTACGTTTGTATGGCATTCAGGAAATGTAACCTGACCTGAGCCGAGAATGTTTTCAATGTCGATATTTTGAGGGTAACGGCGGCCATGTTGTTTGTTTACCAGCCCCGCGCTCTCTCAACTCTTGACCTGGTTAAGATTTTCTATTTTGGAAAATTGTTAGCGTATTTATCGAGTTGAAAAACGGTGTACATATTGGTGTGGGTGCTTTCTTTCTTGTGGCCATTTTCAAAATGAAGTGAAATACGTAAATATAGCCCCAGGCAGTCCTGCCCCTTGTCTCCCACCACTGCCTACACCCCGGTGCTGACCTACACCCCCTTGTGTGTCCAGACTCAGGGAGACGAGCAAAGCCACAATCAACCACAACAACAGAGGAAGGACCTAAAAATGCAATAAATGAGGAAATAGTTGTGTTGGAGTTTGTGTCACGGGACATAGCGCCCACCAGGACCCAGGCACAGCCCCTCCATCCGCCAGCCTCGCCGCTCTCCATTATTAACTACTACCTTAAACATTTTCCAGGCATTTCAAGCCATTTTACACAAATATATCAGTAAAGTGTAGTGGTGGAGGGAATGAATGAGGAATGAAAGTGTGTGAGAACCATACCTCTCTCTCTCTCTCTCTCTCTCTCTCTCTCTCTCTCTCTCTCTCTCTCTCTCATCTATCTATCTCAGTGTACTTATTTTGAGAAGAAGTTCGAAAGGTTAACCTTGTTTATCAGCATCAAGAAATAAAGATTTAAAAACATATTTTCTTGTATCTAGCCTGGTTAATTTAAAAGCCCATCCATAGATATCCTTGACATTAAAACACCTTTAAAAACCTATCCCACTTCAATTAGCACCTTTGAAATGTAACCTAACCAAACCTAACCTTAATCATAGAAAACGCTCAACCTGTAAGCTGCGGCACCCTAATTTGTGGACCCCACCCCCCATGCTTAACTTTTTTTGCTCCTTGAAATAATTTTTCTCTTATGATCTAAAAGAATACATTGAAATATTCATGTGAACCAAATATGAACTCTATAATTTCCTTTGTTACACTGTGGCAATTATTTCAAGTGGACAATTATTTATCCCTCCCCTCCCCCCCAAAAAAAAAAAACATTTTTCTCATATGACAGAACACATTGAAATCTGGATCTACACTAAATATGAGCTGAATATTTTCATTTGTTTGGCTGTGGTAATGATTTCAGGTTGGCACGGAGACTGTTTTCCAGCGCTCATAACTGATAAATCAAGTGCTTGGTGAGTGTCTGGAGAGGGCAGTCAGGTAGTACAGGTAGAATTTCCTAAACAAAATCAAAGAACCTGCATTGTTTTCCTTAATGGGTAATAATAAGAGTGATATGTTGCTATCTCTGCCTCATCAACCTTACTATGAGCCACCATCTGGTACTCATACAAAAGACAGTTGGTGATCACTGGTAAGCAGTTCTCACCACACTTTGAGGGGTCTGTATATTGTACACCGCCCCTAAACTAAACTGCCCCACAACAAACATTCCACACAATACTTGCCATGAAATAATTCTCTTCCTGACAGACTTAGCTGTCTTGAGTTATATCATTTATATATTTTTCATATGAGTGGAAATAGAGATATTCAAGGAGGAATTTTTGTGAATGAGTTTCCTTGCGTTGCATTTACAAAGAGGGTGAGGATGAAGTAAGGAGGATGGACAGTGGTGGAATTCATGCAGGAATGGACTGCCTAGAAAGGGACTCAGAACTGGACAGTACACATGCAAACACTTAGCTAATACAAATGAAATAAAATAATAAATAAAATAAAAATACAAAAATAAAAAGTAAATATATGAAATTGGTGCTAAAAAAATATTTCTTGAGATTCATCAGACAAAAAAGTAATAAGGCAAATGGTTAACAGCAAACATAAAAAACAAAAATAATAGTTATCAGCATTAGGGAAATCAGAATGAGTACATACAAGCATGCAAAAAATGTACAAAAAACTAAAAGAAAAATGTTATGCTTACAGTGCTTAAGATAGAATAAAAAAAGGACAGTATATGCATTTATTTTCTTTAGGCTCATATTCTTCAATGCTCTGAGCTTTCAGGAAATTAGGCTCAACGATTAGAGATAATTAGCTGAGTTCTTATGGGTTTTTTTTTCACAAATGGTGAAAAATCTTAAATTATCCTTAGAATCATCAAAACATCATTTACATCCCTAATAATTTCCACTATAGCCTGTTCAAAGTAGTGAGACATCAACACATTTAAGAATATGCACCTTAGTCATAAACACTGAAGAATGAACTACAAAACATTTCTGTCTAGCGAGCCAATCCTAAATCATCCATATCAATCATCAGTCTACATGACACCAACACCTTACACCCATTACCTTGCACTACAATATGTCTAACGTAATTATGAGGCTGAACATAAAAACATGATTCCTGCTATGTGATGAGGCATTTATTTTTATTAACCTAGAATGAAAATAGAAACAGGTGCCATACTTACATCTTGAGCAGGAGTGAAGACACCATAACGGGCACAGAGCTCATGGCCATGGCTGTTGACCCCATCCACGGCTGACAAACAGCCACACACACTTAGGGGTAGAGTTGTGTACTAAGAGTTCAATATGCAATTGTTTCTATAAAAAATGGATGAAGATATGAATATTTTTACATACATGATGAATTCAGGAAATGAGCGAGCTTTTTACGCTAATCAAATCAAAATACAATTACAAGAGAAGAAACTGGAATAAAAATATCCACATTCTTATTTTCTTTGTAAAAAACAAGCACTGTATTCTGTAAAACTTCTTAAAAAGGATTAAAAGTGAGGATTGGAAACCATCTTTGCTTTTATCCATGGAAAGAGTTGCTAGGCAGTGTATTGGTGGTGCAGCTCATCACACTCCAGTGTCTGTCTGGCCTCACCTGCAACACAAAGCCAAGAGGTGGGAAGACACCAGCCGCCACAGGAATGCCCACAATATTGTAGATGGAGGCAAAGATGAAGTTAAGATGAATTCTTTGCACAGTTTTCTTGGAGAGGTCCAGGCAGGCCACCACATCTATCAAGTCATCCTGCAACCCATTATGGAGAAGGTCGTGTGTTAGAACGAAGCCACACAATAAATATCAGTCAAACCAAAACTTAAATTAGGAGACAACTTACTCTTATAAGCACCACATCTGCTGCCTCCACTGCCACGTCTGTCCCTGAGGAGATGGCAATGCCCACGTCAGCCTGTGCCAGCGCTGACACCGTCCCCGACCATTGCCACTTTGTGTCCTGACTCCTGAAGCTGTTTCACTTTCTTCACCTACAGCAAATGTATACATATTCAAAATTATCACCGAACAACTTGTGTAAAAAAAAAAGCTATATCACTTAGAAACATCATTTGGAAAATCACAGATCAAGTAATTTCAAGTTCCTATGACTTATCACACTCTCTGTTCAGAAAATGAATGGTTTCCTTCTGCCACACCTGTCCAGCATACCTTGTGAGAAGGAAGGACCTCAGCAAACACCTTGGTGATGCCGACTTGCTTGGCAATGGCCGCAGCAGTCTTCTGGTTGTCCCCGGTGAGGAGAAGGACGTTGAGGCCGCGCTTCTTGAGGGAATAGACTGTCAGGGCTGCCTCAGGTTTTATGGCATCAGCAACAGCCATCTTCCCTATCAGTTGTCCTGGAGGACGAAGAATTACAGTGCATAAGAGATAAGAAAGAAAAGAAAAGCATATAACTAGTATAAAACGAGGAGAAAGGTTGGTCAGGCCTTCCAAAGTCTTCTCATATCATAAACTCTGGCATACTGAAGACTTCCTTACCATTGGACAGCAGTGCGACCCAAGTTTTCTTGCTCCACCATTTGATCATTCACATTCTTGGGCACAGCCACTGCGTTCTGCTTCATCCACTCTCGGTTGCCAATGAGCACCTGGAAAGAGTAAAAAAGCACAGTATGAAGGAAACTGAAAAGTAGGAATGACTGGACTCTATTCACTCATCCATCCATTCATTAATCAGCCACTTATCCATTCATCTACCTACCCACTCATCCATCTATCTATGAAAACTGATACTGAAATGTTTTCCAAATTCTGGTATACTATTAACAAATCACATGCCTGTCTTGTTTTAATACTGTATGCATTTTCTCTCATACTTTTGTTGGTGTACTGTAGTAAAGTGAAACACTACTTATAACCAAAGGTACAAGCAATGGTGTTTCAAATTCCATTGTTCAAAAGGGCACTGTCTCCATGGCTGTCTGTGGTTTGCAGCTCCTCACCTTGTAGGGTTCAGCGACCTACATGTTGTCTGAGATGATGGACTGGCTTGAGTTGTCAATCATAGACTTGCCTGGCTGGTGGGAGTAGTCTATCAACACTTCACCCATCAGGAACATGTCTTCCCGCTGCTGGGGTGAGTGATCCAACACATTGGTCAAGCTAAAACAGGTGAGGAAGAGCAATGTTCATTACACTTTACAACATTCAACACACTGGATAATGCTCACATACTTTAAAAGATTAAAAGAGTTTTCCTATGCAATTATCACAGGGCTTTGTTGCATTACTCACCCATACTCATTGATGTATGTAATGGTGATGTTCTTAACGTTGAGCAGCATCTCAGAATTCCTGGCTGCCTGCATGAGGTTGTTTGTGGCTGACACTACACACTGCAGACCAAAGCCCGACACAGCTTTGAAGCATTCAATCAATGAATACCTACAACACATCCTTATTCTTATACAAATACTATTCAAACACCTTTCTTATAGCAAATACCTAATAATATTACTCATTTCTTTTAAAACTACACTACACATACGTTATCACTTCCCCCGCATCCTCTTTAACTCTCTAAATAACACTTTGTCTCTAGAGTCAAGGAAAGACCAAATGCAATGACAGATTAATCTGAATTGATCAACACTTCAAGAGATAAATAAAGGAATCCTCATTTTCTTCTGAGATATTGAATTCAGCTACACTTTACTTTCAAGGCAACTGTTCTAAGCATCTTTCCTGGAGTGCCATCAAGACTCCACCTTGCTAGTGACAGTCCCCACCTGTGCAAGTGTTGTGTCACTGCCGACGTGTGTGGCTCTTATCATGAGGAGGCCATTCTGGTTAATGGCACCACCGATGACCCGAGAGCCTGGCTTCTTGGCCACTGGCATTGATTCCCCAGTGATGCAGGACTCATCTGCCAAGCTCTCCCCAGAGACCACACGGCCATCCACTGGGATCTTTTCTCCTGGCTTTACCTGCAAGGAACCAGAGAATTCCACACTGTACACATCTACGGCCATAGGAGTAATGCAAGGACATGCTAGGGATAGTGAAAGAAGACACCATAGACAATGAACTTGATGAGGAATTAAATAAGAAATTTTGAATGGATATCCTGGTATTGATGGAGGCCAATAGAGATGAGTGGTGGAGTTCAGAGGAAGCTGTTCTTCATTGGAATCCAAAGGGGGATGAGGCTGAGAGGGACAAAAGCCCCCACCCCCAATTTTTGTTTATTATGAGCAAGCATGTACATATATGATGCAAGCTAACAATAATCTGGAGAGAATAAAATCAGATTCTCTAACTTACTGATAGTCTTTGAGTGAACAATTTTGTTTTATGTCTAGAGGATGGAAGAGAGGCTATAATTTTAGCCCTGGCTCCTATCAACAATAAAGCAAGCTAAAAGATTTATGGTGAAGTCTGGATGGTGCAGCAGGTGGTAGAGTGGCATGAGAGGTGAGGCAAGGCTCACCTTGAGGATGTCTCCTCTCTGGATCAGCTGAACATTAATTGTCTTCTCTGAAATTGCTTCACTGTTCTCATCCAGTGTGACCAGAATGGCTTCTGTGGCCTGCAGGAACATCAGCTTGGCCAGGGCCTCTGAGATCATCTCTTGTGAGGAGGAAAGTCAAGTAATGTGATGCCAAACTTCTTAACATTGTATGGCAATGATTATCTCAAGGTAAGTTGTGTATCTATTCAAAACTGGTAATAAAAGTAAAGTATTTCCTTGCATTTTCATTGGTGTCACTTACTATACAGTGAAAACAGGGCAATACTAAGAGAGATACTTAAAAAGGGAAGATGGGAGATGAAGATGAAGGTTTACCTGGACAGGAGTGGCCAGCAAGAAGAGCAGCAAGTTCTCCAGGGAGAGGCCGGGCAACACACAACACATCTCTTCGTGGGTCATGTGCTCCATCATGGCCATGAAGTACACCATCACCTGTATGGCAGAGACACCTGCAACATCTTTTTTTTTTTTTTCTGATGTAAAAGAGGGGACCAGACAAGGCTATAAAAAAATCCACTAATTGCAAGTTCCCTGAAGGGATAAAAGAATTAGACGACAGAAAGCAACAATTGTATAAAATACAGTAACTCTTTCTTCTCTCTCCTCCACAAAACACATACCACACCACAGTAAACATGTGGTTAAAAGACACTATTGGACTAAACTCCATCTTTCCTCTTCAATACATATCGTCTTAATCTCCACTCCGTAGACAGAAGGAGAGCAAGAGCCAATATGATTGAAGTTTACAAATGGGTAAAAGGGATAAATAAGGGAAGCATTGAACAGGTGATAGAAATTAGTAGCCAGGGAAGGACATGCAGCAATGGGTACAAGTTAGATAAGCCTAGATTCAGGATAGACATAGGTAGACATTGGTTCACTAACTAAATGACTGGAATAGGCTGGAAAAACATGTAGTGAGCGCAAAGTCGATAAGTAGCTTTAAAAAACGGTTAGATGAGAGTATGGATGGAGATAATAGGTGGGTTGGATAAAATACTATTGATTAAAGGGGCTGCCTCGTATAGGTCATACTGGCCTTCTGCAGTCTCCACCCTCTTATGTTCTTAAATATGTCTACCCTCCATGGTGACAAAGACTGAACTAAAGATTACAGAAATAGGTGTGGGTGGGCAGTCGATGAACTGCCAAACATCACGAGGTAAAAAATGGGTACCAGAAATGTTGAACTTAATTCAAAATAACTAATGATAACAATTTTCTTTAATGTATTTTAATCTTACATCATTTTCCCTTATCCTTCCCTCAATTCCCTTCATTTATAATCATTTATATAATCCACACAACTTATACCACACCACATCGCGGCATCCTTAGACTCCTGACCCAAGCTAACCTAACCCGCCCCTGCCCCCCCCCAAAAAAAAAAAAAAAATATGCAGTTTTTCGGTGACTGATGTAATATATGTTTTCATTTAATTAAAGAAGATCTATAGGTTTTATGGTATTTATCTACATTTATAATTATTATTGGGCGGGGCACACATGATAAATACTTCTTCATAAAAAAATTAAGCATATATTCTCAAAATCTCTTCATGTTCATTAAAACAATATTCTTTTAACTTGGATGACAATAATAATAATAATAATAATAATAATAATAATAATAATAATAATAATTATTAAAAGAAATAACAATAGTGATAATGACAATAGGCTAGGTTACGTTAGGTCTGGTTAGGTTTTCCTATTTCGTTCATTGTTAAAATTTTATTAAATTCTGTTACTGATGCAGGAAATAAAATTTAGAAAAAACACCAAATTTTACCCAAGAATCTAATGTCTTTATATCGAAAAAAGTACGCCAAGATAAACTAAATAATTACCAGTAGAGTGTCAATACCTGTAGCCACTCAGTGCGAAACCCGTTTTCTGGGTGGAGATTTGTCTTCTCTTGTTAAGTCTCCTCTCCTACTCCTACTTCTTACTTTCTTAGGTGTACTTGGGCCCGCCTCCATTATGCTGAGTGAAGTTGAGGGTCCAGGAGGCACCTAACACAATGCTCATGCCTAACCTCACTCCTCCCCAACAAGTAAACACAGTCTGCCCGAAACAACTGATCCGAGGGCCTCGGATTCCGAGCTCCTATTTTTTAGTAAGATCATCGAAGAAAATGAAAAAATAAATAAATAAATACATAAATAAATAAATAAATACAATAAAATAATGAGGAACGTTTATATATCTAAGTATGCAGTAGGAATACCAACAAATTTTAGTGTGTCACACTAAAACTTGTTGGTATTCCTACTGCATACATGATGTGTGCGTGTTACATGAAAATATATAAAATATCGATGATTCCTCAAAAGTCCCCACGTTTAAGAGAAATTTTCCTGGGCGTCCCTACGTCCCTACGCCCATCAAAATTAGCCAAAAGTCCCTACGTTTAGGGACATGTCCCTACACTTGGCAACACTGATGAAAGACTCGACACCATGATGTGGTAATGGCGCCAGATGTCTCGAGACACATTACATTGTCTTCATCGCTCAGTACCAGATCAACCTCCAGATCCTCTACGGAGACAGGCCCTGAAGGCTCCATGTCAGCAGCAGGAGCTGCTCAGGGGGTTATTGAAAAGTCATCAAGCCCCTACAGCCCCAGCGCTCTGATGCCATCCATACCAAGAACAAATATGAATCCAAGAGGCTTTGACGTAGTAAGTCACATCAACGACAGTAGAAGACCCGTTGCTAAGATGGAGGAGGACTGTGCCTATGCCTTCGCAACTCCACTCCTCCCCGATTATGGTTATCATGCCAACAGGGTTCTTTTCTACTTTTCGCAGCACGAAACATGAACAATGCTTCGAGAACACCCGGTGTCCACTAACACTCTTCGCTGCACTCCCCCCCACGTACATCACAACACTTGGAAGCGCCTCGCTCTCTGATCTGGAGAGGAGGCTGGCGCTGACGCGCCCACTCCCACTTCCGTTTCCCGGACACATGGAAGCGATGTGGCCCAAGCCACCACACTGGTAACACTTAATTTGCCTACGAGCACGACCTCCATTGCCTCGAACCACTTTTTCTGTCCTGCTTATAACCCCGACGGCGAACCAAACAGTCTCTCGCAAAGTGATTAGGACCACAGCACTCAAAACATCCTTCACTTTCAACTATCACTCGAGGCATTACAACATCACGGTGGGCCTTGGCTCCACGTTTCCAATGATTCAGATGAACGCTCGTCCTTGACGACTTTCCTCGCATGCGCCAGAATCTGCTGCAAGTCCAGCGCCTCCATACGAGAGCCAGCAGTCAACAGTTGACGGACGCTCTCGGGCAGCCCGGCCACGAAAGCACAGGCGAGGGCCTTGTCTGTCATTCCGCCGAAGAGGGACGCCAAACGCTGCAGTTCAGCTAAGTATACGTCCGGTGACTCCAGCTCGCAGTCTTCCAGCGATGAACAGCTCGTAGGCCTCTCGTAGGGATCGACAGCAAACGCAGCAAGCAGTGCTTCTTTTACTTTCTCCTTGCTCTTTCTGACATCTTCATCTAACTGCAGATACACAGCAAACGCACCTCTACTAAGGCGGAGAGGAATCACGCTGGCAACGTCCGTGACACTTCGGAGTTTGCACACGAGCTCCAGTTTCTCCAGCCACTCCACAACGGACTGAGTGCCGGAGCCGTCGTACTCCGGTACCAGCTTCAAGTCAAAGTAGCCTCCTGCGGCTTGGCCCTCCATACTGCCTAGATAGCTTGAGGCAGTGATGAAAACACTTCACAAAAGTCTTCTCTTTATTGAGAGAGAAGGTGCAGGAGTAAACTTGTGTCGGCTGCAGGTACAAGGTGGGAGTGGCGGTGACCAAGCCAGTGCTGGTCCAGTCTCGCTCTGCCCTCCCCGCTCGTCACCACCTGCGTTCACTGTTTCGTAGGCTGATGACATGGCAGCTCCATTCGTTCCAGCTGAAGCCTCTATCAGAAAACAAAACAACCCGAATCCCCGACAATACACGAAACACCCAATTAATAAATAGTCATTACATTACAATGGTACAGCACGCTGTTGTGTGGATTACCGTGTCCTATATGTTGTGACAACCAAGGACACGTATCCTCTACCAAGGATTGATGACTGGAGTATTTGGAAGGTGAATGCTGGTTTTCCGCCCTGGATTTGAAATCGGAGTACCACCAAGTGAAGATGGCCAAGGAGGACAAGGACTTGGCATGTAAGAGGGGGACCCTTACTGCTGCCTCCAGTCAGTGGACACGGGACCTTATATGGGGCCGGGCCCAGCGAGAGGACACTGATGTTGGGCCTATTGTGGAAATGTTGGAAGAAAGTGGTGAAAGACCACCATGGGAATGGGTGGCTGCCACTAGCCCAGAAACCAAGTTTGTGTGTGTGTGTGTGTGTATATATATATATATATATATATATATATATATATATATATATATATATATATATATATATATATATATATATATATATATATATATATATAGCCTTCAAGAGTCTGATTGGCCCGTGACAAACCAAGGAACCAATCACTGTGACATTTCGACGCTGCACAGACTGACACGCAGACCAGCGGTCAGTCTAGTGCAAGGATAATCTAGTCTTAGAGAATCCTTGGTCTAGTGAGTCTACTTCGAGAAGAGCACGAGCGCTGATGTGTCCGGTTGGTGTCCGGGTGGCTAGTCGCATCCAAGGATATTATAAGCAGAGAATCCTTGGTCGCATCCCACCCTTGTCCCACAAATTTGGTAGATCTTCAAAAATCGCTAGCGCCATTATGAATTATTTGCAGGGGTTATATATAGGGTTCAAAATATTCAATATGAAAAGTTCTAACAGATAGGAAGGGTATGAAAAACTTCTTGATACTGGTGTAAAAGTAAAAAAAAAATATATATATATATATATATATATATATATATATATATATATATATATATATATATATATATATATATATATATATATATATATATAAGGATTAGACCCGAGAAGACTGGAAAAAAGTTTTGTGGAGTGCCGAGTCAACATTTGTGTTGTCGCTGGCTGCAGATCCTAGCGTATCAGGCGTCCCAGGGTGTCTGACCCCAATGATTCCCCCCTACACAGCTAAGGTTGTAAAAACATTCTCCAAGTGTTATGGTGTGAGGCTACTTTGCATTTGGTGGAGTTGGCAACTTAGTATTTTTTGAAAAAAATTAAAGTCTAAATCAGCACAGTTATTTTGAGTTATTGTGTGATAACCTGCTTAAAAAGTTTCGAAATTTGTAATGTTAGCTGGTTTATGCAAGATGGAGCTCCTGCTAACACAGCTCAGTCTATCACCCAGTGGTTAGAGGACTGTGGTGTAGATTACCTTAAAAAGTGCCCTGGGAATTCACGAAATTTAAATCCCATAGAGCACATGTGGATCATGGCGCTTCGACTGTAGCGAAGCTAAAAATAGATATTCAGGGTATTTGGGATAATATCCTTCCCCAACACACACACACACACACACACACAAATGGGAACATGCATTGCTTAAAGGCAAATGGGCTATTTATGAAAATCGGCGGCCACCACCAATATTATTAACATTAAATATCCGCCAAAAGAGAAGTTGACACTTAAAATCCATATTTATTTTCCATACTCTAATGTGAATCAAGTATCTAGAGAGGCCTGGAAGTGCTGATCTTGCATTTGTATTGTTTATAAACGCCAAAAAGGTGAGATGAGAGAGTGCCAGTTTGTCGACTTTGGCTTCACATCTCAGGAAAATACATTAAGGAGAGATATGTTTTCTCTCATGCTATATTTTTCGTGCGAAGCCTTTTCATTACCCAACTCGTTCATGAAGTTACTTTGACATGTAGCTGCTTTTATAACCGTAGGTAAATCACGGTAAGGATGAAGTCATTTTTGGCTCTGTTAATTTGTAGAGCCATCTGGTGGGCGGTGGCTGAGCTTCATAAATAGCCCATTGCTTGGTAAATAAGGAGAGTCATGAGCTGTTTGAATGTCTTTAAATGTCTATTTAAATGCCAGATTTGTTTACATTAGTCTTGTGTCCAATCTTTCCGTGACCACTATACGCTCTCTGCCTCCTCCAGTCCAATTATTAAACGGAGGGCTTATGTACTTGTACTTACTTTTGTTATCATGTAAACATGTATTTGCAATTTACTACAAAAAGATGTATTTGAACTTAAACCTGGTGTGGATGAACTCTAAGCCTGACTGACATTCAGAAAAATCCACGTGGAGGAGGCAAGAGGGCATAAGCGCCAGAACACAAATGATTAGCATGGTGTCTGAGCTCAGTCTATACTCTCGAATCCACACTAAGACTGATTTGAATACCTGTTTCGCCAGTGGACATCAGCTCCAAACATTGTCTGCTGGTTTTTGCCTGATGAGAGTAGAAACTATGGTACCAATGTTTGTTGCCATGTTAACTTCCCTCATTTCAAAACTTGATTCCTTATATAATTCTGCTTCACCTTATGGTATGGTAACTGTTTGTCCGACAGACACTGACTCTGTGGACACACCTTAATATTGAGATAGACAAATGAGTTTTACTAGGTAGGTGAAAACAAACACACCACAGTGGTCTTACAAAACATTTAACATTTTACCATACAAATAATGACAAATGGGCTCACAGAAAGTAATGTTAATGATGGTCTTCTCCGAGAAAAAAATAAAAAAATAAAATAAATGTAAGCTGGATTAGTGAGCATCAGGGAGAAGACAGGCCTAGGCCTACAGGAGGTCTCAAACTTCACCTTAGATGTATAAGATGCAGGACAGTTTTTTGAGCGAAAAAAAAAAAGAAAAAAAAAAGTGGGTCCTACATGCCATCAAATATGGTACATCATTTCCTCACTACCACCACTAACATCATGATCATCAGCTGGTGGAAGAGAAACATTAATATAATGATAATACGAGTAACTGAGAGTAGTAGCAGTAGTAGTAGTACCAGCATTATATTAATTGCAGTAATAGTAGTAGTAGTAGTAGTAGTAGTAGTTGTATGGAACTAATACTGTAGTATTAGTTGACAAGCCAGTACAGTTATAGTAAAGTTTTGATACAGAGGGCGTGGGACAGATAATGAATTATAGTGAAAAGTAGGAAACACAGGTAAAGCAAGTAGCTACTTTCCCTCTCAGATTTTCTTGATATATTCATTGTTCCAGGAGAGAGTTGATCCTTCCACCTCCACCTTGTCATAATACCACTTGCGATTTATTCTGGAAAGAAAAATATGAATGAGGAAAAGCAAAGGTGTTGATAATGAAAATTATTCTTTCTTTAGTAATTAACACTTCTATCCATGCTCTATTTTAATGAACACTACCTGCCTACTTATAAGTGTGAATAGAGATAGTAATCTCACCTGCATTCCTTGCCACACTTCCCTGAGCCACACTTAATACATGGAAAGTGGCATCCAGTGCAATCCTCAATCAGGCAGTCACACAAATCCTTCCCTGAGGCAATCAGTGACCCATCAGCTCCATGGAAGGCTGATGGATGACCTCCCCTGCCTCTGAAAAAAAAAAAAAAAAAAAAAAAAAAAAATCTTAATTTACTGATAATAACACTGTGTAATGCCACAACAACAAAGCCCCCCTTTTCTTTCGTCTCCTTTGGTCATTCAGTATGTTTTGAATAACCTGTGGGCATGAATAAATAATTACTCTATTGACTTCAAATAAAATCTCATATGACTGGACAGGAAAACATAAAAAATAACTCCAAAAATATCAAAGTCAGCCCCTGAATAACTGGTGTCCTTACTAAGTTTCTTCATATAACTTGATTAATTTCATGTATGGGATAGTAGATTCAAAAGTTGTATGGGAGAAGAGAGAAATAATTAATTGAGTTTTCTGGAAGGCAAGTGATAGCTGAACAGCACTGAGAGTGAAAGTGAATGAGGTGGAGGCAGATACAGCCATGTCCTACCTTGCTTTGCTTGTGTGCTCCCCATTCACCTACATTTTGCTGTTACAGATCTTTATTTTGGCTGTTTCATGCAAAATTTCATTTTGTGTCTCCCAATATCATGTTTCTTGAGTGAAGTACATATGGATGAGGTAAAAAAAAAAAAAAGGATAATTTTGTGGACAAAAATATTTATATAACAGATAGCGATCTCTTTACTACACTTTGAATTAAGTTCGAATCAAGAGGTACCACTGTAGTTCCATTTCCATTGTTTTCGTTTTGCACGCCCTCTTCAAGAACACATCCCCTGCATAAATCAAGAAACCTGTATATTTTTATATATATATGCCTATATACACATCAACACACACATACTCTTATACATATTCAAATAGGAATGTACACAATTTATTGGCTCCCTGACAGGTTGAACTCCTCTCTTCGCAGATAACAAATGTTTACTCACATAATGTGGTGAACCGGAGATGGCGCCATGTTTATAATGGTGTGCCAATTTTGAGGCTCCTAAATCAAGGGATCATCTTGTACACTGGGAATAAAACAAACCTATAACCCTGTGGTGAACATCAAGCCCAACTGCAACATGCATGCACACACACACATACAAGTGTGTGTGTGTGTGTGTGTGTATGTGTATGTCCACACCAGCACAACCTGCATTCTCTCCCATCCTATCATCACTCCCCCACTGCTGTCAATGTAATGTTCTACCTCCTCAACTAATCTTTAAGATACCAATACTTCACATTACCATCTTCCTAGTAGTAAATGTTAAGCGCTGTAAGAAATTTGTTCCAGATGACCAGATGATAGTAATCTCTTAGCAATTCAGCCAGCCATGAGTCGCCCAGGCCAGCTGATCCAAATCACCTCCCCTATACCCTGCCATTCACCAATAATACACAGTTGTAGGGTACATGATTATTATTGTAGTCAACATTATTATTTTTATTATTATAATTATTGTCTTTTTTGTTGTTAGTTTATGTTGATAAAGTTTTAATTGCAGCCAAATCCAAAACTAGTACCTTTGGTACCATGCATGATTTGTCTTGTACATATTTTATCAAATAAAATTATAATTATTTTCACTATAAAGTGGACTTCCCACTTCGTGTAGAAAAGTTAGGTTCTAATGCCAAACTATGTAAAATTGAAAGGGTGATATCTGAACCCTTATTAATGATTGAGGGTTTACTGTACTTGGGTGCAGAGTAGATGAATGCATACTCGAGATATTGTAAAGGCGAAACAATTGTATAGGGGAACTAGAGTAGTAAAGGACGAATAATGTAAAAGCAGAATATCATATAACGGTATATTGTATACTGGGGGACACCTGTAATTCTAGAAAAATAAAAGTATATGAACTGAAAGATCTATAAGTACTCCCTTGTCACCCTTCGTGCTGTCAAAGTTCTTTAAAAGTTACCAAATCTATATGTAATAATAACAGTAATATTATTAATAATAATAATATAATAATAATAATAGCCATTCACTAACCTGCCAGAGCTGTGGAAGTACTGCACCTTCTTTTTCTTGCGCCTCATCCGTTCACTTGTCTTAGGGTTAAAGTTTTCCATGAATTGATTGTTGACTTTGAGGCCTTCCAGCAAAGATGCCATCACCTGTTAATCAATCAGTTAACTAATCAACTCATCAATAACTAAAAACCCAGATATTGTACACAGTGGCTATGATAGATTCTATAGGGCACCAGTCAACCACCTTACATGATCATTGTTACCACAGCAAGCCAAAAGAGCAAAGATCATTGTTATATGACCAAAAACCAGATATGCATGGATTGTTGGAATGAGACTCCTCAATATCTCAGAACAAAACCCAGCAATTTTCATACCAACTACCATTTCATGCTATGGTCATCCAAAGCCAAGCCCACAGTGAGTAAGGTTTCATGTGTTTTTCCTTTACCCATAATATGTCTCAGAGGTTCTCAAGTGAAACAATGATTGTTAAGTTCATCAAAGAGACTTAATATCCCTAGTGCTAGACAAGACTATCCCATCATCTACACAGCTCTCAGTGATCTCTACAACTAAAATTATAAAAACTAGAATTATAATCCACACTTCCTTTCTCTCTTACTACTTTCTTAATTATCTTTTGAGGTCTTTATTAAAATCTCTGTTCATCTCTATGCTACTTGGTGAATTGTCTTTTTATTTCATCCTTCTATTATTTTCTGTGTATCTCCAAGATATTCACATGCTCTGACTACCTACATTACAATGTTACCACAAACCATGCATAGAATAAGCCAATACAGATACCAATAACGCATTATCCTCTAGATTTTAAAATTACCTAGTTCCTCTCAATCACATCCATGCCTATATTTTTTGTAATAACTATATTTTCACACAATAAACACCTGCTCAGAAAACACAAAGGAAGTAAGGAGACTACAAAATATTAGCAAACCTTCATAGAGCAACAGCTGATTTTGATAAAATGTGCTCTGACAAACAGTTGAAAACTAAGCATTTCTTATCTCCTTAAATCTCTGAGATCCCACTCCTAGTCCAGAAGAGCTGTCCCAGAAATGGTAAATATACACCACTGCCTCATCACATCAGATACAGCTAAAATCATAAAGGGAAAAGAAAATTGGCTAAATCTTAATGAACACCATACCAAACATAACCAAGGTTGTATCATGAGTACAGTAAACCGATGATAAAGTAAATATTGATATGGTAAATATAACAGATGCTTGAAGAATACTAAATAAGGCTCACATTTAAAGGAACTTGTTCATCATAATAGGTACAAATAAACTCAGAGAGGCTTCTCAAGATCCAATATATAATAGCAAACTAAATTTCACTATATGCAGGAGTCATAAAAATCCAATGTTGATTGAATAAATAATACTGAATGTACCCTTACAAAAGAAAAAAAAGAAAGCATATTATGTAATATTTTTGTGTATCACCCTATTTCCAAAAGGCTCTTCTTAGAGGAAAAGTTGGAAAAAAGAAAAAAATTCTGGCTTTTGAAAACAGTTTTGATGAGAGCAAAGCATTCAAAATGGGGACTTTACTAAAAGATTTTGCTTTAATGACTATTAGGTAGACAATTTTGAGATATAACAATAATTTTTTTCCTTTTAAGTTCTTTTTATCAAAGCTTTACTGTATTCACGAATATTCATCATGCAAGTGGCACAAGAACATTAGAAAATAAGTGGACTGTAAAGTGTTACATGACTTGAGCCAGGCATTTCAAGAGCAAATGACAAATTTTGCACATACTACATGGCAAACAAAACAATGCAACTGCACAAAGCTCACTAAATGTGGAAGCCAGCAGTCAAAATGCAAACCACCAATAGCAGTGCCATCAAACAGCCTTGTTATATATGAAAAACAGTTATCCTGCAACATGGCGAGGATTCACATCTACTAAGAACTTCTATCTCATGAATCATTATATGTTAATCTTAACTTACCCTTTCACTGCTGGACAATTTTCTCCAATCATCATCTACAAATTGTAATATTTATTGTTTTCTTAAATCAGTTCTTTAAATAATATGGTTTCCTAAAAATAAGGGCAAATAATGACTTCTTATTCTTTACTTTTCCAAGTAGCCAAGAAAATTTTCAGTGCTATAAATATGTATTGTCAAAAGGAAGACCACAGCAGTAAAAGGGTGAAGCTTAGGTCTCTCAGCTCATAAATATGCTCTTACTACTTTGCTAAAATATCTATGTATTTCATCATTCATAACTTCTAGAAGCTTTTCAAAAAGGTAGTGAATGGCAAAACTAATAACAATACACATATACTGACCAGTGTTTCTCCTCTGGTCGACCCCTGAGCAGTCTATGAATGAGAGAGATTTTCAGCTCATCACGACAGGAGAGACCATTCAATACATGATTAGGCAATAAATACAAATGGAGTTTTCTATAACTTCATATGTTACACTTAACAAGACCATCTTAGTGTGATCTCAGAGACTCAGGTTTTCTTATTTGTAGCGCCTCAGAGAGAGAGAGAGAGAGAGAGAGAGAGAGAGAGAGAGAGAGAGAGAGAGAGAGAGAGAGAGAGAGAGAGAGAGAGAGAGAGAGAGAGAGAGAGAGAGAGAGAGAGAGAGAGAGAGAGAGAGAGAGAGAGAGAGAGCTAGAGAGAGAGAGAGAGAGGGGGGGGGGGGCTAGCACACCTGTAAGGCAAGATTCCATTAGAGAGAGAGAGAGAGAGAGAGAGAGAGAGAGAGAGAGAGAGAGAGAGAGAGAGAGAGAGAAATGCAAATGAACATAGGAGTGGGTTAAAAAACAAAGGCCTCCATGGTTGTAGAACAAAACTGGGGAAAAAAAGTAAGAGCTATCTGTGGGGAAAAATATGGTATTTGAAAATATTGTGACACCCTGTAACTGAGTTTATGAGTTTTATGAGTTTACACTACTGCAGCACCACCTCTGATGACACAAGAGTAAGAAAACAAAAGAAGTTGGAAATGCTGTCAGCTCCCAGTGGTGATTCCTGCTGTATGATGTATAGTTTTGAGATATGGACTTTAAATTAAATGCAAAAACCTACTTATGTAGGTATTTTTATTTCAACAGGATGGAGTCAAGCTTAAGTCCTTAAGATCATAAGAAAATAGGAAAAGATTGTGGAACAAACAGAGGCAAATGAGAGCACACTAAAGGAACAAGTTGTTAAAGTGATCAAGCAGAAAAAAAAAAAAACTTGTAAAAGACAGTGGATAAGGAAAGATTAACTGCTTTTTGTTTAAAGGAAGTGTCTACCACAAAACAGAAAAGAAGAAAAAGGGAAGTGTAAACAAAATGGTGGAGAAAATGCAAGACAACAGACTCACTGAAGAGATTCAAAGATTGGGCAATTGTGTCGAGAGGCCAGTGTCCTATCAAAATAAGGTTTAGGTCATAATCAGCAACTGAAGAAACAATAGGCAAAGCTTAGAAATTGACTGGAACAGAAGACTACAAAGAGGTATGGATAAAAAAAGATGGGAACAGAAAGGTGAGAACCACTATATCTAAACTAAGAAGGGAAGCAAATAAAAAAAATGTCATAGATCAAGAATATGTTTTTGTTACAAGGTCACAGATACGAGACTGCGGAAGAGCTATTACAGTGTGGAAAATGTTGAGAGGGAGGACTGAAAATGGCATTTACTAACATAAATGGCTTCTCATGTTAGCTATATGAAATCTTCCTGTTTTTGTTTTACAATAGCTATGCATTCCTTGAAATCCATATATATAGTGAAATAACATGTCAAACTCATTTATGCATGTATTAGATACGTAGAGATGTGTTACAGTAAATTGCCCAAGTGACTCCTTCAAACTCAGATATATCCATAAAGTCATATCAATAAATCAATTAATCAATCAGGGGAGGTATATGCTGGGGGATGCATCGCTTTGCCTACCCTATGGTGCCATTCCTGGCGGTCATGCCCTGCAAGGCTTCCTTCCCATATCAAGTAACTCCCAGCAGAAGGCAAAGACTTCCTGCAGCCATGAGTTCTATGGGCATCTCCTAGGGCTCCTCCATGCTAAGTTATCCCTTTCAGAGACAGCCTGATAAATAGGATTGGCTTCCAGGTAGCATGCCACATGCCCATATAGCTGCAGTTGGTGCTGATGGACTATGCTGGTAATCAGCCTTCAATCAGTCTCATGGAGCAATCGCTGATTTGACAAAAGGCATACCCCATGATCCTATGAAGGCATCTAGTGCCAAAGACATCAATTCACCTCTTCAGATGGATGTTCAGACAAACAGTGGGTGCAAATGAAGTGTGACCTGCTTGCAATACAAAGTGCTTAAGAGAGTGGGCCAAGAATCATTGCCTGGCAAACACACTGGGGAGTATTGGTGGCATGCATTCACCTAGCCTCAGTGCTGGCCCAGCTCTGGTACTGAGGAGGTTTATGCTTCATGTCTCTATTTTGCTTTTTAGCATTCCCTTATCACACTTGTTTACTGGTCACCATACTATGAGGGGGCTTCACAAAGTTTGAAAAAATGATAGTGAGAACTTCAGTTATCCTTATTTTTTCACATACAGTGGTACCTCTTGATTCGAACACCCTTTGACTTGAACACTTCATAATCCGAACACATTTAGCGAACAAATTTTGACCTCCAATCCGAACGCAGCCTCTCAATTCGAACGCAAAAACACATGGCGGTCGATGCGCCTTCCCGCCAGTCGGCCGGTCTCGCTTGAACTTCTCCGTGAACACCTCTCTCTCATGAACAGCTTTCAAGTCACTGTGGCCCCTAGTTGCCTTGGTTACTCCAGCCCCCAACCCTGATTACTTCCTACCTACCAGAGAGAGAGAGAGAGAGAGAGAGAGAGAGAGAGAGAGAGAGAGCACACACCAATACATTTTCCTACATGTTTAATATGAATTTGATCTCTCCTGCAATAATTCCTTGTAAGAAATTAGGGTAAAATACATCCATCTATTCTGTCCTGCATTCAATGTGTTCTCTTTAGTAAGATGGCCAGGAATACACATCCCTCCATGATGACTTCTAAAATCTTATATTAATTTTGGTGAATGATGACGTTTGGGCACTACTTCAACAATAATCCCAAGTTGAGGAACTATTAATCTACAAAGAATAAAAAATCATCAACTATTATAAGCCATTCATTTATATCTTAAAAACAAAAAAAATATAACTAATTACCACAGCCACAGGTACTACTGCTACAATTACTAACACTAATGCTGGTAATGTTATAATGAATACTATGATTACTTCAGCCATCATTGCTATAACACTTATTAACATGAATTATTCAAAAGTCAGCACATGAACTGGAAAAGCAATGGATTTTACATTATACTGTTTTATTCGGTTTGCCATGGTAACCTAGCTACCTCGGAGCACAGAAAGAGTAACAATGCCAGAGTCTGATGCTCCCACTTGCTGATTGCTCTACACATTCACATCTTGTTTTCAAGCGTGCAACAAACTCTGTATCTTCACCAAACTCATATTTATAGGGCAATTATTTGAAAAAGAAAAAAGAAAATCTAGCATCATAAAATAAAACAATGTCTTTTACTAGATAGAGTAAATATACTGCATATTTCAAACAAGATCATCAGTAAGTGGAAACAACAAATAGTGGTGTGTTACCATGTTATTGTGCCTTCAAGTCGGTTAATTATCTACCTGAGGAAACAGACCAGAATATTTATGTTCAAGTCAAGGGACAATAATCATGTCAACATTACATGGTAAGGACTAAGAAATTATCTGCCTACATGTTCCAAATTACACCATCTGCTATTCTGTGAAAGGGATAGAAAATTAATTCATAGGCATTTTGTAGTCTTATCTGTGCATGTACACACACAAAAGCACACACACACACACACACACACACTCACACACACACACACACACACACACAGACGCTTGCATTGACCTGACGTGCTTTTCGAAGACGTACAACAGCATCAACTACCAGGCCCCTTGCTGCTGGAGGAGCCTAGTATGTATGTACAGGGGAGGAGGGAGGCTATTCGTACTTTGTCCTGTCTCCAAAAGTGAACCGATCAAAAAAGACAGTATTGCTAATATGGAAGATGAGGAGTCAACTCTGGCCTGGAGTAGAAGCGACGTCAACAAACCCGTGGGAACTTATGTTTTGGAAACTCCACTCGGACTAAGGAGGTTAGCTGGCTCAAATAAAACAGGTGATTTTTCTGGATTTGAAAATGAAAACTGGGGAACATGATGAGTTAATAAATGTAAAAAGTGAAGTGAAATTTATGAAAGAACAGTTGGAAAGTATGATGACGAAATATGAGCTAATTGAAAAAGAAAATAAGGATCAGCACATTATAGAGGCTAATAAGGAGATGAAGAAGGAATTTGGAAGTATAAAAAAAGAATATAAAATCCTCAAGGATAAATGTGTTAATTATGAAGTCCAGTTCGAGGATCTTAATGGAAAAGTGAAGGATGATTCAGAAAAAATTCATAAAGTTTGAAGTGACTCCCAGCTGACAGGACTGAAGAATGTATGGAAAAAGAAGGGAGGAAGAAAAGATAAGTTTTGCTGAGGTGATAAAGAAACAAATACAAGACAAGACAAAGGACACTCATACTTGAAAAGGAAGACTTAGTGAGGGATACGGTGGACGGAAAGAAATGTATGGTAATCTATGGATTACAAGAAAAGAAAAATCCTAACAAGTATGGGAGAGAAAGCGACGAGAGAGAATTATTGAAAAAGGTAATACAAAAGATTCAAGATGACACACAAAGCTTAGAACAGGTCAAAAAAATGCATAGAATTGGTAAATATAGTGAAGGAAATACAAGGCCACTCAGAGTTAGGATGAGATCACAATAGGCAGTGGAGGAAATAACAGCAAGAGCTGGTAGGCTGGCTCAAAATGAAGAGTATAAGAATGTATGGTTAAAGAGGGACGTGAATTTGGAATAAAGACAGGAGAAAGATCTAGGATAAGAGGCTAAGGTAAAAAACTTAAAGTGGACAGAGACCAAGAAAAAGACTTTTTACTGGAGGGTATTAGACATGAGGCTGAGGAGGTGGTTTATTTGGGAGAAGGAAGAGAAAGTAGAGAAACCACAGTAGCAGCAGGAGGAGGTACAAGTAATGGAAAGAGCAACAAATTAAAAGTAGCATATACTAATGTGGATGGGTTACTATCCAGTATATTAGAAATAAAGGCTTATTTAAGTATTAAAAAAAACATGTATTTTGCATGACAGAGACAAAATTAAAGGAAGAGATACACATAAATTTCCAGCAAGAGGGATATAAAATTTGGAGGAGAGATAGAAAAGGAAAAAGAGGAGGAAGGGTACTAATAATGGTGCCAGAAGACATCTTTGTAGAGGGAGTGCAATATGGTGATGGCATGGCAGAAGTCATTGGTATAATAATTCGAGCTAATGGAAGAGAAAAGAGAAAAATTGTAGTAACACATGTGCCACATAAAACAAATATGTGGAGGTTGGAAGAATAAAGTAATGCAGAAGGAGATGTCAAAATGCCTCGATGACATGATAAGAAAGGACAAGAAGTTAGTAACAGTGGGAGCCACATAAAACAAATATGTGGAGGTTGGAAGAATGTAAAGTAATGCAGAAGGAGATGTCAAAATGCCTGGATGACATGATAAGAAAGGACAAGAAGTTAGTAACAGTGGGAGACTTTAACTGCAAAGGTGTGAACTGGAAAGAAATGGAAGAGAGAGGGAATGTAGGATCGTGGAGTGAAGATATGTTGCAAATAGCCATGGAAAACACACTGGATCAATGAGTGGAGGAATTCACTAGGCTCAGAGGAGAAGAACCGTCAATGCTAGGTCTGGTATTCACACACACACACACACACACACACACAAAAAAAAAAAAAAAAAAAAAAGAACTCCATCCCATCATTAAGTACCTAAGCCTAGTGGGGAAAAGTGATCATGTCTTGATTGAAATGGAATTGAAAGAATGGGCAATGGTAAGAAGAGAAGAGGATTATAAAAATAGAAGGTTAAATTATGCAAGGGGCAACTTTGAAGACTTAAGGAAATTTTTTGAAAGCATAGATTGGAGAGGGACCATGAGTAGTAAAACAGCACAGGAGAAATATGAAATATTCCTAAGGAAACAAAATGAAGGTGTGGAAAGATATATACCTAAATACAAAATATGGAGTAGCAATCACACATGGTACATTGCTAGATGTGCTGAAGCAAAGAGGGCAAAGGACAGAACTTGGAGAAAACTGAAGGAGCAGAGAAATGAAAGTAATAGGGAGAAATGCAAAGAAGCAAGGAATGAGTATGTCAGAATAAGAAGAGAGGAAGAAATAGCTTTTGAAAAGGATGTGGTAGAGAAGTGTGAAAATGAACCCAAACTTTTTCTAAGTATATAAATGGAAAGATGAAGTGAAAAGAAACCATAGATAGGATAGTAAAGGAAGAAAAAGCATACCAAACAGCAGAAGAGCTTAGTGAAATTATGAATGAGAGCTTCAAATCTGTATTCACAGGAGAGGAGGCATTTACAGAACTAAACATGACAGAGGCACAGGAGGGATTCAAGGAGGTTGTGGTACAGAAGCAAGATGTTGGCTGGCTGATGGGAAGTTTGGATGTAAGAAAAGCAATGGGACCAGATGGAGTGTCAGGCTGGACACTAAGGGAATGTAAGGATCAACTAATACAGCCAATTCGGGAAGTGATTACCAGCTCAATAGAGGAGGGAAGGGTGCCACAAGAGTGGAAGAGGGCCAACATTGTGCCTATTTACAAAGGAGGAAAGAAGTCTGACCCACTAAATTATAAATCTGTGTCACTAACAAGTGTTGTCAGCAAAATCTGCGAGATATTAATTAAAGAGAAATGGGTGGGATATTTAGAAGACAATGGACTTTTATATCTAATAGGCAATTTGGATTCAAACAAGGAAAATCATGTGTGACGAACCTGCTAAGTTTCTATCCATGAGTAATTAAAGGAATTGAAAACAAAGATGGATGCTGTCTACTTAGAGAGCTACAAGGTGATATAGACAAGATCAATGAATGGAGTAAGAGGTGGAAACTGGATTTTAATGCAAAGAAATGTCATGTGATGGAGCTAATCAAGAGCAAAAGAAGGTCAAAATTGAGCTACAAGATGGGACAGGAGGTAATACTTAAGACCAAAGAAGAAAAGATCTAGGGGTGGTGATACAAGATGCACTGAGCCCAGAACAGCACATAAATCAACAATTTGAATCATCATACAGAATACTAATCAATATTTCCACTATAAGGATAAGGATATGATGAAAAATTCTAATCAGTATGATATGTCCGAGGTTGGAATAAGTAGCAGTGGTGTGGTCACATAATGTGAAAAAGGATATCAGGAAATTAGAAAGGATCCAAAGAGTAGCCACAAAAATGCTACAAGAATTAAGAGAACAAACATATGAAGACAGATTAAAATAAATGGGACTGCCAACTCTGCAAGATAGAAGGGAGAGAGGAGATCTAATAATTCTATATAAGATAGTAAATGGCATTGAAAAGCTGGACAAGCAAAACCTGGTGATGATGGAGGATGAAACTAGACAGATGAGAGGACACTCAAGGAAGATCAAAAAGAGTTGGACACAAAAAAGTACAGTTTTCCACATAGAATTGTGGATACTTAAAATAGTTTAAAAGAAGAGGTTGTTACAGAAACCAATATACATAAATTCAAGGAAATGTTGCATATGTGGAGATATGAAGACAGGACACTATGAGCCCCGCTTGAACCCTGTATAATACAACTAGGTAAATAGAACTAGGTAAGCACACACACACACACACACACACACACACACACCAGCATGCAGTCACAAAATAGTCTCCTGACCTGCAAAAAATCAAGATATGTATGTGATACTCCTAAGAGCAGTCATAACCTTCCTCCATCCTCATCTTTACACACCCCATCCTACATTGACAAGTGGAAATGCAGTATAATTACACACATATTATATGTGTCTGAACAATATATGGCAAGCAATGACTTTACATGAGTTCTGATGGACTTGATGATGAAGCTAGAATATAAGTGGAGTGGGTGCACAAGACTTGTGTGCGGCATGTAGGTGGTCACAGCCAACATCTGTATCAAGTACAGTCATATCTCTACATACGAATGCTTCAGGATATGAATTTTCCAAGATACGAGCTGGGAAATGAACCTAATCGTTGCCCAGGATACGAGGAAATATTCACCATATGAGCCGCTAGCATTTAGTTCCACCAAGCCACCATTAGTTTGCAGTGAATGAAAAAAATACAGTAGTACCTCTTGATTCAAACTTAATTTGTTCTTTTTGGCAGTTTGAATTGCAAAAATTCGTATTAGGAAGCAATTTTCACCATTGAAATTAATGTAAAAACATTTAATCCGTTCCTGTTTATTTTAAATCGAAAATAATCGAGTCTTACAGTATTGGATGGAAACATTTTTCATCGCATAACACATGCCTAGTACACCTACTGGTAAGATATTTTGGCAATACAGTGGTACCTCTTGATTCGAACTTAATTAGTTCTTTATGGCTGTTCGAATTGCGAAAATTTGAATTAGGAAGGAATTTTTACCATTGAAATTAATGTAAAAACAGTTAATCCGTTCCAGTTTATTTTAAATAAAAAAAATACTGCACTCAACCCCCAGCTATTGCGAGAAATTGGTCCCTTAACATCGCCGCAATATCTATAAATGCAATAGCCATTCTTAGTAAGTAATGGAAAAAAATTTAATTGGTCCTGACCCACCAGAGTGGCAACATGATTTAACATATTGGCACCTTGTTTTCCCCTCATCTCATCATAATTCATAGACATCCTTCAAATTTTGAGAGTATAAATTAAACACAGACATGAAATGCATAAAAAAAGTTTTAAAAAAACAAAAAAAACAGGCATAACAAAAGACTTATTTACTTAGGTGTGAAACTCCCGAGTCCCGATGAAGATTAGACAAGCCTCCCCCCAGGTCCCCGCCTCCCTCCCATGCACTGAATACAGGAACAGATCGCTAATACTTCCCCCTTCCCCCTCCCTCCGCCCTTATCCTCTCCCATTCGTTACTCAAACAGACCGAGTAGGCACCCCCCCCAAACTCCCTCCTCAAGCCACTCACTCACCACCCCCTCTCTCTCTCTCTCTCTTTCTCTTATCAAGTAGAATATATTCTCACAGCATTATTTCCAACAGGAATTATTTCAAGAAAAGTATAAATTATTGTACAAAACTGGAAATTATTATATTATCGTAGTTTGAGCAAATGACAATGATATTTAACAATTTATTCTTCATTGGTTGTTTAAAGTGTTCAATATGTATATCTTCACTAGTAAATAAGTTCGCCAGTGACCAGAAGAGAAGGCCGCATTGACTGCGGTGGTAGGTAGGAAGTGACCAGGGTTGGGGGCCGGAGTAACCAAGGCAACTAGGGGCCGGAGTGACTTGAAAGCTGTTCACAAGAGAGAGGTGTTCACGGCGGAGAAGTGCAAGCGAGACCGGCCGACTGGCGGGAAGGCGCGTCGGCCGCCACGTGTTTTTGTGTTCGAATTGAGAGGCCGCGTTCGGATTGGAGGTCAAAATTTGTTCACCAAATGTGTTTGGATTGGGAAGTGTTCGAGTCAAAGGGTGTCCGAATCAAGAGGTACCACTGTATTCACATTGGTTTGGCCACAAAGCTGCATAGTTATAGAGTGTATAGTGTGAGAGGGGGGAACAGGAGGAAGGGAGGAGGGTTCGTGGCTTCCTCCAGACATGTTTATACTGGTTGAGTTACTGTGTATGTGATAATACTTATTATTACTTATATTTACATCACTCAGAGTGCTTCAGTTCGGTCAACACAGCCTGTATACGCATGGAATAAGCATTTACACACAGTTACGCATAATACATATAGTTGTGGCGTCAGCCGCCACGTGTGTTTGTGTTCGAATTGAGAGGCCACGTTCGGATTGGAGGTCAAAATTTGTTCGCCAAATGTGTTCGGATTGGGAAGTGTTCGAGTCAAAGGGTGTTCCAATCAAGAGGTACCACTGTAATAATAAATAAATAAATGAATAAATACAAAAAAATTATAAAACAGAAAAGATTAAAAAACCTAGTGTTCAGTTGTTTTTAAGTCTCTATTAATTTCATAATTTTATTATGTAAGTTGAATTCTCATCAGCTGATTTCATTCCTCCCCTCCTCCACCACCACTCTGCCGTGCAAGTTGACCTACATACATTTTTTATCACTTGATATTCACACTATTTGTTTGTTTATTTATATTATCTGTATTTATAATGTTTATTTTAATAACAAATACCACTTATCATTATTTTCCTTGTTAATGTTGACTTTCTTTCAGTGTACATCAGTATTGTTTAACATTAATTGGCATGTTTCTCTCGTGTTGGAACGCATTATTCAGTTTTCCATGTATTTAAATAGGAAATACCGTTCCACCATATGAGCTATTACACAATACGAGCTTAGTTGTGGAACGAATTAAACTTGTATGTAGAGGTACAACTGTACTAATCTTCATGAGGTAGGGTATGCATGAAGATCTTACCAACCTTTATCACAAACCTTATCACTATCTCACATGTTCCAAGCTGCAATATGACCTCCACCAGTCTGCCATCCTCACACCCCTGGCAGCCACCTAACACCACATGATTCCTACCAGTGTCCTGTCACCCATCCACTGCCACTAACAAAGCTGCCCAACCTAGATATTTCCCACAGCTTCCTATCACTTAGTGCAATTGCCTTAACATCCTGCTCCTGGACTGTAGGACCAAACTCTGCCTGAGGGACACCATAAACCACAAAGCCCATATCATTTGTTTTAGTTTCAATGTGTGTAAAACACTTCCACTTCTCAGCATCATGACTACAAACTAAATAAACTGTTAATTAGCAATATTAGTATTAATATTATTATCATAAATAATGAGAAACACACAAATAAACACAGATATGCATGCACACAGGAAGGCAGACCATGTCAATTTACCCGTTGGTCAGGGTCACTAGCAGGCTTGGGTCCGGGTTTCTTCTTAGGGCGGCCAACACGAGGCACTGGTATAGGAACAGGTACTGGGGAAGGGGTCTGCTCACGGGGCTCCACTTCTGGGATGTCCTGTCATAGAGTTTTATGATGAGAAAGGGCTGCAGTAAAAGTTAAAGATGCATTTACCTCGTTGTACTTAACTAGTTGTGACATGCAGGACCTCATGTTGTCCTGTAGCCTCACCACTAATTAAACAATTTTCTTTAAATTATGAATTTCCTCAAATAAATGCTTCCTCCTCCAGTCCATCCCATGTTCTTATTAATTTATGAGATAATGTGCGTGTGTGTGTGTGCGTGTGTGTGTGTGTGTGTGTGTGTGTTTACCTAGTTGTAGTTTTAGAGGGCTTGGGGATTACATTTGTGTGGCCATGTCTCCATGTCTAAAATCATCCAACTTTTCTTTAAAGCTATGCACACTCCTTGCTGACATGACATCTTCACTCAGGCTATTCTATGCATATATTATTCTGTGGAAAGCTGAATAATGTCCTTGTGTGTGTGTGTGTGTGTGACATACAGGAAAAGAGCTATGCTCACCTTATAGTCCATCTCATTACTCACTCTTCTCAGCAGTTTTGCATCATCAGCAAAGAAACTCACATAGTTGGGTACTCCATTTACCTATTGATGCTGTGGTAAACAGTGATGTTCCTCTGACATTTGTCCTCTAAACCACTCTCTTCCTATTATTCATCAGTGATCTAATTCAAACTTCTTACACAAATTACTCTTATGCTTATGATGCAATCCTGCATTTCAACATCTTTTCATAGATGACTAACCCTTCAGGAATTAAACCAGTCATGCAGGAAAGCCCCAAAATGCTGGGCTTCTGATATCTCTAAAATCTCTGATTGGGTCAAGGCAAACAATATTGTTCAGCACCTTAAAAATTCAATTCTTCCATCTGTCAATTTGACACAACCTACCACTTCACAAACACAACTGTCCTCTTCTATGATGAAGATCCTCAATTTGTCCTTTATTCATAATCTAAACTAGAAACTTCACAGCTCTTTAGCTTAAACAGATTTTCTGAATTTAGGCATTTTGAGTTATCTCTGCCAGTTTTTTTCACATCCCCAACTGCTAACTCTGTAGAAAGGCCTATCCATCTATGCGTGAAGTATGCTTCTTATGTATTGAATTTACACTCATATGGCTCTTTTAGAATGGATCTAATGAAAAGCTTTTCATTTTAGCAACTCCTCTCCTCTGACTATCTTCAGCCTCTTTATCATTGCCATACTGTTGCATCTCTTGTTATCTTTATGTCAACTCCTCTTTTGATCTTGCTAACTGCATGCCTGCCCTCCTGTCACAGCGTTACTGCACGAGGTTTTCCTAATTTTCTCACTCCCTAATCTGTCCATCTCTCTAATGCAAGAGTTATTCAGCATTCTCAATCATTCATTCCTTTCTCTGGTAAACTCTGGAATTTCCTACTGGGTTCTGTATTTCCACTACTCTTTCAAAGGGAGGTTTCAAGACACTTATCCTTCAGTTTTGATTAAGGCTTTCAACTCTATATGTGGACCAACTCTTCAGTGGGCCTTTGTATTGTTTATGTTGCCATTAGCTGGTGCCCCCTCCTTAAAAACAAAGAAAATAAAAATAAAAAATTGTATTTGTCATTTCCACTATTTACAGTCCCATGAGGTCTTTCAGTAACTACTTGCAATAATCTTTCATGTATTCAAGTAATTTTCCCTTAACACATAAAGGACAGGAACCATCAATAGATGCTTAATTCAAGTCACAGTGAGCCAGGGAGGATCAACAGATGCAAATCTTCTCCTGCCGACAATTCAAATTTGTATTGGTATGAAGTGCTCGCTGCAAGGTGCCATATATATCAACTGTTCACCAAGAGTGTGAAATTCTCAAGGTCAGCTGCAGTGGAGCAACACAAAGCATTACCGACCATAAAAATTGTAGGCAAGCTGATATAGGCTTTCTGGCACTTCAGAGATTTGTTCCCGTGCCCATAAGAGACTTATTACATCCAGTACTGTGAAGAAATAGAGAAAACTAGATACTGGTAGTGATACATGACAAGCTTTGAAGTGATGGTGGCAGCAAAAGTAATCCAATTTCCCTTGATTGGGCTATTTTCATGTAACTTACACTATACACTGGGGCCTCCAAATGCCATCCTGAAACCTTGAACAGGGAAGTGGATGTTGATATGTTACCTAGCTGCATGAAACTATATTTAAACAAGATGAAAATCTTAAGGGATTTAAAAAAAAAAAATTCAAATATGTCTGCCCCACAGCTATACAAGTATATATGGAAAATTATTCCTATTCTTTAAGGGTTAATAACTTCCTAATTTCCACATTTGTCTGTTGTGTAATACTCTGTTGAATGCTTTCTTGATATCCAAACACTATCTATTCATCCATTTGAAGAAAACAAGGACTTGAAGGATACAAAAAAATAAAACCTTCTCTATAGGTATAATTAATGACCTGGATAAGGAAACAGAAAATGGTGAAGTATATTTGTTATTTTGAAGTAATAATCTCAACTAGTATAAGCTAATTTTTCTTAATTACAGGTGCATAAAATATAGCTTGGTAAACTCTTAACACCATGCTTCCCTCTGTACTTCTTATTTTTAGTTGAAATGTTTTAGTAGGAAGATTTCATATTTTAGCAATCTTCTTGACTACATTATTTAAGAAATGGCAGCTTAAGTAAGTCTTTCATCACTATCTATTCATTCATTTTGTTTTTATCACAGCCTTTCTGTTTTCTTACACCAGAGTCCCATCCCCTCCTATATCAGTGAAAAAAAAATAAATAAATAAAATATTAATAAACAAATATACTCACAGGATCATCCATTACCATCTCCTCAAATTCCATGTCCAAGTCATCTACACTGGGATCATCTGCATCTGTGTCCTCCTCAGTCCTGATGGTAGATGTCTGCTCCTCATTCCTGTGTGTCACATCTTCCCATGTATCCCCTTTGTACACCTCCAGCCCCAGGCCTCCCCGACGCTCCTGAGGCACATCCACAGATGTGGGTGGCACTTCCGGCATCCTTTTCTGTGCAAAATATGGAGTGCTGTACTTCACATCTTTAACAGCATTACTTGTAAAGTGTAGCATGTATGAAGCCAGAGCTGCAATCTCTTCCTCTGTAGGTCAGTCTTCTTAAATGATTTACACAACTTTTAATACATAAAACATGCAATAGGCTTCCATTAGCCATACCCATGATGCACAATAATCAGCATAAAAAGTTCTCAAAAATCATTTCTACTATTATAAGATAATAGATTGCATGGAAAAGTATAAGAAAACCAAATATCAATGCTATTTCAGCACCAATGCATTTTTTTGCTAATCTCACTCCCCAGTGCCAAGGGTCTGGCACACCATAATTTTCAGATAGCTTTTACTTTCTTATTTCTAAGTAGCATTGTTCATCTTGATCACATTGTTTACCTAAAAGCTTGAATTTTATTGAATGGTCATCAAAAATGTAAAAATAATATCAGTAAAGGGCACTGAGTATAAGTTGAATAGTCAAAAGTGAAAATTTTCATGTTGCAACTTACAAAAAATGTTCTAACAACAAAGGTAATAAACCTACAGGTTTTCTTTTTTTATTTGTATTCTACAACTCTAGCTAGAGAAAACTTTCCATATTACTATATGGAAAGTTTCCTGCTAGATGCCAGGAAATGATAGGTAGGTTCAGAATATGAAAGATTTAGTTTGTTAGCTCTGAACTTTGTCTAAGAAAACTACGCATACACTAAAAATCAGGCAAATAGGGTACTAGGATTTATTTTAAGTATTGAAGCCAAAAGTCTTAAAGTAATACTATTGTTATATTTGGCTCTATTCAGACTGCATCTAGATTATGCTGTAGAGTTCTCGCCTTCACATTATAGGAAAGATATGTTTTTTAGAATAAGTGCAAAGGAAAATCAGCATAAAGGAGAATGACTAAAAAGAATACAGGGGATGATGGATATTCTCTACACAGCAAGACTGAAGCCGTTAAATTTACATTTTTTACATAGAAGTAGGTTAAGAGGGAAATAAAGTATGTAAGTGGTATAGGGCTTCTAACAAAGGGGACATCAGCAACTTTCTTACAAGCAGTAGCCACAATAGAACCAGAAACAATAGGTTAAGCTTGAAAAAAAATTTGGTTTAAGAAAGATATGGGAAGGAACTGGTTGTATAATAGAGTGGTTCATTGCATAAGTAAGGTTCTTCCTATTCCTAATTTCTTTCCCTGGTACCGTTGCTGTCTTTCGCTGGGTCTGGCTGGGTGGTCAGGAGGGGGAATAGTGGCCATTGTCCCAAAATAATACACGTGTGACCTTGAATATCACTTTCACTGCTACTCACATGTGCCGATCTAGTCTACTGAATTGAGAGGGTGGCACTGTGCAGGGTTCCCAGATTTCTGTGCCAAAATTATTGTAAACATCCATAAAAAATTATAGTTTTTTTAAACTAGATTATCATTCACCCTATTAGCTAGGAAGATAAAATACCAACATTTATCTGGCTACATTTTTCAGATCTGCAAATTATCACAAAACTGAACCAATAAGTTTTTGTCAGGCCATTCATATAGATTCTGAACTTCTGAATAACATTGTATATTACAAGAAGGTATCATATACTCAGTCCTCACCACCTCACTCTTTGCTGTTAAGTCAGGTAGAACAACATCCATAACTCTGCAACTTATTGCCCTTGTGTGTGAAACTCCTGAGTCCCGATGAAGACTAAACAGGTCTCCCCCGTGTCCCCGCCTCCCTCTCGTGCACTAAATACGGGAACAGCTCAAGTAGTATTCATCGCATCCCCTTCCCTCCATCCCTATCCACTCCCATTCGATACATGAACAGACCAAGTAGTCCCCCGCCTCACTCCCTTTCTCCTCCTGCCACTCATCCTATCTCCCTCCCCGCCCTCAATTATTTTTTTTTCTTATCGAGTAGAATATATTCACATAGCATCACTTCCAAAAGGAATTATTTCAAGAAAAGTATAAGTTATTGTACAAAACTCATATCTCATATATCATACACACCATTTTTTATGTTAGTGTGCTAAATTATTGTATTTTTACAATAATCATCATATGCCTGGGAACCGTGGGTGGCAGAGGAGGGCGTAGCAAGAGTGTGGTAGCCAATCACAGCCAAATACGTCACTCAAACACAGCCAATCAACATGTGAGTCTGGCTAAGTAGTATGACATAGCCATCTGGATAGACTTGTTCACTGGATAGGCTTGCTCATGATTTGTGATAGCTCCAATTGAGATGCAAGTTAGCCATTTAAATGTGTCTTTTTGCATTCCCACAATAGCTTTGAAAATGCTATAATGAAACCCATGGTAGCTGGAGGATAAGTGTATAAAATATGATACACATCTGCTTTAGATATGACATTCACCAAATATTTAAAAAGAATACCAACCCTGGGCCATTAGAGGAAATATACCCAAGAAGATCAAATTCACAAGCATGAAAAATTTTAGTTATTTTAAGTAAACAAACATGTGTGTGTGTGTGTGTGTGTGTGTGTGTGTGTGTGTGTGTGTGTGTGTGTGTGTGTGTGCAGAGCCACCTTGAGGTCTGTGGGAAGATAGCTGAGTAGATTGTGGTACAGAGAGGGGGGTACTGGGCATCTGGTCAAGATTTGAGCCATCCCACAAGCCTTGCACTTCTTGGGCATCTCATCTTGAAGATAACATCTGAAACATAAATACATCAACCACACACAAATACTTTGGAAAAAATTGCAAAAATCTATATTTCATTTTTCTCTACACCTCTCATGTTAATTTTATGCAGAATACATAATGATACATAATCAATTATCGGTGTCTTGTGATTAGTAGTCCTATATCAGCTTTTCCACACTGACCCACATTTACCAACCCAAATGACTATCTCACCTGCCCCCCTTTTCACAATGCTCCAGTCTTGGCTGCTTCTTAAACCGTTGATAGAACTGTCGACAGCCCTCACAGGCCACCACCCCTGCAATGCGCGTGATGCCATGATGGATGGAATAGAAGCGAGTGGCTTTGCACACACCACACTCCACTCGAATCCTCTTCATTGCACTTTTGCCTTCCTCTGTTGCTAAAATAAAGAAGCTGGTCAAATGTGATTTTCTCTGATGTCTTCAATTGTGAGCAAAAAGACTTCAGCTATGAAGTTCTCCATTCAAGATTAAATACTGAAAACTGAAAAAAATATATATGTGACTCTACTACACAATATGAGAGAGAGAGAGAGAGAGAGAGAGAGAGAGAGAGAGAGAGAGAGAGAGAGAGAGAGAGAGAGAGAGAGAGAGAGAGAGAGAGAGAGAGAGAGAGAAAGAGAGAGAGAGAGAGAGAGAGAGAGAGAGAAAGAGAGAGAGAGAAAATGCAGCTGAAGCTCAGGTATATAACAACAGGACAAATGCAACTTACTGATCAATTTGTTGTAGGAAGGCATCAGTACAGCCGGAATTCTGAGAGCACTCTCGGTGGATTCCATTATGCTTGCTTACAAAGCCGTGTGCGTGAAAGGTGTAGCAGCAGCTTTTTGATGTGCAATACCTGTAAAGACGACACTCAGTTTACATATTTTCATCCTCACTATTTTTAAGCTCTAATCCTGTCCATACACTGTTTTTGAAAGATCAGTAAATCACTGAGATTTTGATACAAAGGCAGGATAATTTCTACCACTATAAAATACATTGGTTGAAGACGGAAATAAACATAAATTTTCAAATATACAAGACAGTGATTGTAAGATACTACAGTCCCTACATTTACAAAAGAGTCATGTTCCTAGAAAACTGTTCATAAATCAAAAATTTGTAAACTTCCATTATATAAGAAGAGATACATTCCTACAACCTACTGTAAAATGCATATTTTTGACTGGTTTGGTTATCATTGTAATCATCATAGCAGTGGCAGCAGATGATGCATCAGTGTTTCCAGCGATCATTGGCTTGAATAATTATGTCATTCTCTATTGTTAAGCTTGAGACATTTTTCCTTGATACAATTGTTTGTAGGGAATGATTACATAATAATATAATAATAGGTAATAGTGCCATCAGGATGAAGTAAAGGAGGGAAAGAGGAAGAAGTAAAGTTAATGTTGATGTTTTGGGCCAGATGTCAGAAATGTTAAGGGGAGTTGGAGTTTGAAAGTTCTTGACATTTTCTATTAATGAAAGAGTGTTTGGCAAGTTGTACAACAGACTTGGCATGATTCCGAGCAGATATATAAAGCGCATGAGATTCAGGTGATGGAAGGCTTAAGTATCTTTTGTGAGCAACCTCTCTATCATGTATAGCAGTGTATCATGTATGGTATACTTCCCAGTGGATTACTCCTTTTACATGTCTATTACACTGACAGCTTTCTCCACCAATACCGGTGTGAAAGGGCAGCCACTAAGGATATTATAATATCTTAAGATCCTCGACTGCCACCAAAGACCCTACAAGGGGTTCTAGGGGCTTTGGCTGCCACACTCCATCAAGTACAACTCACCTCTGAGTTTTCTTCTCTGGAATTGCTGGGGTTTCAACTACATAGGTCACTCCTCTGTCTTCCTTCACTTACTTCATTGTTTTCTTTCTTAATTTTCATCCTTTGACCCGTGTTTTGTATATCATTACTCCCCTTTCTGGTAGTAATCCTGCTAATTTGTAACTCGCGCCTTTGTGTTCCTTATGAAAAGTATATTGATTCACTTGTCTTCTCCCTCTTTCCTCTGCCTCCGTCCCTTTCTAATTATGGTTCTTGTCATTACTATTATATCACGTAGTATTTACCTTGTTTACAAGCAGCGCGCTCAGCTGTGCTGTGCCGCCACGCCACGGTACGTCCTCGTCCTAGCAGCAGCAGCAGCATTCAGCAGCAGCTGATGTTGACGATTACTCCTGCTGACACTGTTCTCACTTTTCTGTCACTCGCCTCACCAGATTACACGGACAAGCAATTTCAGGACGGGATTGAGAGGTACGGTAGTTCGTTGATTCAGAATAATTACACGATTTAGTTGATGTCAGAAAGAAAGCAGCAAGGAAAAGTATTATTACTAACTTGCTACCGTAGAGAATGAGTTGTAATCGATTCTTTCTGCATCTACTGTACCTTTGTGATAATTACTTCTGGAAGAGGAGAAATTACAAGACGTTTCTGCTCTATCCCCAACAAGCTTTATGAGCTGCTGGTGGGTAAGCGGAGTTTTAGAGTTGAATGCTAAAATGTCTCATATTTTTAATGAAAATTTTTAGGAGGCCCTATCTTGAAAACGGGATTTTTTTTTTTTTCTTTCTTTTTCACTCTAACCAAACTCTTGTTAACTTGGCTTCTCACACTGGGCTAGGTGGGGAGGAGAGGTGCATTACTTACTCATGGACTAACAAATACCGCTTTTAGGACACCATGTAACCTAACATAGATGCTTCATTTTGGGAATGCTTTAGCCACCTTGGCACTCACCCCCCCCAGGATAGACATTAATCTAACCTAAACCTGAAACACTAGCCAAACAACCTAGTGAGGGATACTGTGGTCCCTCTAACATCCTCCATAGGGATACCATGCTAACCTGAAACACCTTGCTTATGGAACTATGCAATAAAATTCATTTACCTATTTAAATTTACACCTGCTACACTTGTCTGCCTTTGTGGTTAGCCAGCTTACTGACACAGCTTCCAGGTGCACAAGTAGTGGTTGAAAATAATTGACTAGTAAGTCTGACATGAATTATATTGTTAAGCAACAGCTTTCATTGGTGAACGTAAGATGCAAATACAAAATTTAGATAGATTTTAAGAAATCCATTTTTGAAGTTTATTATTTAGCAGCACATGGTGTGACCCTTAGAAATGCTCAGATATGGATCTGTACAACATCAATATGACCATTAATTTGCTATAGATGCATTGTGTTGAACTGCAGATTTTCTACTCTTAAACATTTTGGCAGTGTTTAAGGTTTAATGGAATACAAATAGTAAAATCATTGTAGATATGTACAAATAAATTATGTTCTTACTATTTTGGTAAAATTACAAATTCACCTCTTTTCTGGTGATGTACTGTGCATTCAAAATAAATCTACACTAACTGCATGAGAAAAGTGAAAAGAAATGGTGAGCCTGTTGATGAATTGCTGTGTATCTCTAAGAAGTAACAAGTAAGGTATGAATGAGACTTGCATAAGGTCAGTTTTGCTGTATGATTCTGCAACATGGGGGCTAGATGAGAGATCATTGGAGGTACTGAGAGTGTATGTGCACAACTGATGTAATTTACTGGACAGGAGTGAGAGGAGTAAATTTTCTTTTCATATATTTGTTTTCCTTTTAGACAATATAAAAGCAATGGCTAAAAATTTTCTGAACCAGCACCCCCACTAATCTCAGCCATGGGAAGATTGTGCGAGGTATATGAGAGGGGAGAAGAGTCATCCCATATTTAATTGCATTGTGATGGGAAGAAAATGCGTAAAACAAGAAAGAGGAAAAAAAATCTTGACTACCTGCATAATCTCTCATTTTGTTGTGCCATATTTCTAGTAGCAAAGAAGCAATCCTTTCACTGATTCTCCTTCAATCCTTTTACTTGTTTCACATTACATCTCACTGACATAATTTATATTGTTTCAGCTTGGTATACAAATCCTAGTACTATACTGTAGTTGAAAATATTCAACAAGCTTGAGAATTTACCCAAAAGTAAAAGAAAACTTGATAAAAATTATACTCAAGACTAGGTTTTTTCAATATTTGTGAATAATATTATATGTATTTAAGTTCCACTTAGTGACTGATTATTTACTTCTTTGTATAATACACCTGATGTATCATAAAGTTGTGGAGGCAGTTCACCAACAGTTCCAGGATATTCCACAACTCATGGTGGTATTCTTCCCAAAAGTAAATTAAAGGGAAATGAGGGTTGATCTGTTATAAACTACAACAAAATTAATATACATACAAGGAAATTTGTTACCTAATTTAACCGAGTATACAGTTACATCTGTCTTACATTATAAATGCCAAGCTTATGTGGATTTCAACTAGCAAAAAATGGGGAAATAGGCAAGTAGGTTTGGAAGTCCTTACATTGTGAAGAAATCAATAAAGTGCTTGAAGATATTTGATAGTTAATTAAACATTACATCAGTTTTTTAATAATTCAACTCACATCTGGCTTTGACAGTACAGTATACTTATCCTGTATTGTTGTCTGTAAATATTACCTCCAAAGAAGTGTGTTTTTTAAATAACTATGTGTATAATGTAATATTTTGTTACCTTTGTTATATTTTCATTTTTTTTTATAATGAATAATATTAGGCATGTAATAAGGGCATATTGGAGTAAAATCTTGTTGGTAAGTGTATTTTTATTTTTACAGATCATATTGTATAAATGGATGCAAATTACCATATAATACTGCATAACAATATTATATGGTAAATAAATTCTCCTTCAAGACTGTTATTAATGTTGCAAGCATAAGTCTTTTATAAATGGTTGCAGTCTTTACTCAGCCTTTATTTGGTCAAACTCTTCTCTTGTCTTATATTTTGCTGTGTTGTTATGTAGCATTAGAGGTCAGTGTGAGAGTTTCACAAAATCATGATGAGAAAGACATTAATACAGTAACAGACTGTGCTAGACAAGGGTAACAAAGTAATGTATCAGATATAAATGTAAACGTACATAATTGTCACTATTATTTTTGTTTTTCATTTCAGTACTGATAAAAAATTCAATATGACTAATGATTTAGTCAGTATCCTTATTGGGAAACCTAATTTTCAATTCCTGATCAAGTCTTTTTTAGTTTAGATCTGTATTATTAGCTGTCAGAAAAAGGAACCATTGTCCCTAAAATGTAGAAAAGAAAAAGAAAAGTTCACTTCTATAAACAAGAGAAGCTGTACAGGTAAAGCAAAGACAAGAGACGAGTTCATTTAGAATACCAGACTAACATTCCAAGTAGACTAATTCAAAGAAATTTTGAGATTTTCACTGTATATACTTGTGATTTGGTTTCCTATATCTTTGTTTAATGGTAATTTTGATTAACCAGAATAAAGCATAGAGTATACTCAGCCCTCAATTTAACGGATTAAAAGGGGGAAGGGTGGTCTATTGCTAGCATATGGTAAATATCAACAAACAAACAAAAAAAGTTTTATAACCTAACCAGTACAGCACAGTATTATATGTAATGTAATAAGTTCAAAACTTAAATAATGGTTAGATTCACACATTTATATTTTCTTGTTTGGGAGGCATCTTGACACTAAACAAAACCAGAATCAAAGCAAGAACAGACAGTGTATGTACATAATTACATTCCTTGAGAGACAAGCATGGACTTATGCATGGTTGGCAATACCAGTGTTAAAATGAAGATTGCACCATGTTAACCCTTTCACTACTATTTGCTCCATCTTTTCTTGATAACTGATCACTCTAAGACATCTTTACTTGTTAACTAAAATCCTTACATTGAGTAGAAATGGCAAAATATACTCTTTTTTATTCATTCCTTTCCAAAAGATGATAATAAAGATTTCATGCATTGCTATTAATGTTGTTAATTGTCTCATATTGCAGTGAAAGAGTTAACACATATTATGTCTATACCTGCCTCCCTTTAAGCTCTGGACATTTTTTTCTTTGATGGTTATAATATGATATACTTTTTTTGTGAGAGGAGGAAGCCAACCAAGGGCCACAAAAATGGTGAGAATAAAAAGCCCACACATTGCCAGTCCCGTGAAAAGTTAGGGACAAATGTCTTGAGACCTCTTTCTTAAATAGAATCAAGCCATAAGAAGTTGGAAATAAAGAGGCAGGTAGGGATATCCAGAGTTTACCAGCAAAAGGAATGAATGATTGGGAGTACTGCTTAATTCTTGCATCAGAGATTTAGACAGAATAGGGATGAGAGAAAGGAGAAAGTCTTGTGCAGCAAGGCTGCATGAGGATGGGAGCCAAGCAATGAGCAAGAACAATAGAGCAGTCAGCATAAAAGCAGCGTTAGAAGATAGCAAGAGATGCAACATTCCGGTGAAGAGAGAGAGGCTGAAGATAGTCAGTCAGAGGAGAGGAATTGATGAGATAAAAAGCTCTTGATTCCACTCTATTTAATAAGGCTTTGCAAGTGGAACCCCCCCTCCCCCCCACACACACACACACATGCAAAGAGTACTCCATATATGGACGGGCAAGGCCCTTGTACAGAGTTAGCAGTTTGGGTATGAGAAAAACTGGCAGAGACCCCTCAGAATGCTTAGTTTCATGGAAGCTGTTTTAGCAAGAGATGAGATATAAGTTTATAGTTTAGATTATGAGTAAAGGAGAGACATAATAGTATATATAATATTCTAGAATTTATTTTGGTACGATTTTATAAGTTTATTGTTATTTTAGGGTTTTGACATTTCTAAAGCTGGTGTCACAGCAGGCAAATATACTCAGCAACATACAATATGTCTCTTGAGATTTGGTGGTTCATTAAAAGTGAAATCCGTTAAATTGAGGACCAAGTGTTTTTATAAACTAAATTATCTAGCTGAAAATGTCCTTTTGAAATAACATACTTTTCCTAGTAGATTAAGATTTTAACCTTCAACCATTATTTTGAACAGATTTTTAGTGCATGACGTACCTATGGGAGTAACATGTTGGTGCTGGGTGTAGGAGCAGGTGTGATAGTGCTGACAGTGGTTTGGGTAGTAACTGGTGTGGTTCTCCTTGCTTGTGTGCATAGGAGTTTAGTAGCAGCAGTTGGAATTGCCCTCGTGGCCACAGTACTATCCCTTGCCCTGCTCCTTCTGCCCCAGCACTCAGATCCCCACCAGCCTGTTGTGGAAAATGTGGTATGAAAAGTTTATAAACATTTCTTTTGATATAGTAAAATAGTAAAACCTCAGTAATGTGTCTTTTACACAGACATTGAATTTTGTAACTGTTTTCTAAATTTTACTGTCTAGTGGCATGAAATTGGTGTGTATCAATTGATAATCATACGCTAATCTCTCTCTCTTTCTCTCTCCTCTCCCATTCATACACTTATCTCTCCTTCCCCCTAATCTCTTCCTCTCCCTCATGCCATTGGGATTCTGGCTTCCATCCTCAAGGGAAAACCCTGCATTCCTACTCAGGTTTCTTTCTTCCACAAGTCACTTCACTACCATATAAACTCTCACTCTCATGCCTCCTCTCATTCATGCCTCATCATTCTCATCATTCAAGATCTCACTCGAGCTCCACCCATATTCCAGCAACCATTGGAGCTCTATCAAGATACTCATCTCATCTCAGCCACATGAATCACTGTTCTCTCATGTGTTCATTGCTCTCTGGCTGTACAATACAAGAAAATGTATGTCCAGAATCAATCATATTATATTCTTCAGTTACCCTACTATCTGTTGCACCTTAAACACACCACACACTCCACTCAACCAGCGAGAGAGGGAGAGAGATTAATGAGTGGACAGCAGAGAGAGAGAGAGAGAGAGAGAGAGAGAGAGAATTAGCATATGATTATTGACTGATACAGGTGTAATTTGATTGGAATAATGAAGATTAATAGCATGATAGATATTTTTAGAGTTTATTTTTAATCAATTACAGTTGGATCTCCTTATAAGTATGTTTGTTTTATGTGTTTTGTCTTATAGACATTAGTCCCTCCAAAATATTGAGGGGAAAATATCATATATTACTATTTTTGCTTTGTAGCTAACAAAATTTGTTAAAGATACTCATTGACTGATAAGAAAACTGACAAACATTATCTGAAACTGTATAATAGAGCTTAAAAATATTAAAAAAAAAAAAGGGCACTACAGGTATCTCTGAATTTACGCAGGGGATGCGTTCCTGAAGAGGGGGCGCAAAATGAAAATGACATAAATCGAAATATATATACCTTATATACCGGACTATAAGATGACCCCCAATTTTTGAGGGAAAAATTTAGGTTTTAAGCAATTACCAGTATATAAGATGATCCCCTTAATGGTGGAGGGAGCTCCACATGGTTGGCTAATGTTAAGGGATTCCATCACTGCTGATGTTCAATATGAGGGGCTTGTGTGGTGGCTCGTTCCCTCACTTGAGTATGTTGTTACTATGGCAAAATTTACTGTCTTTGTTCTGCACAACTCCAGGTGCTTCTGAACTCCAAAATGACAGGAATATTGCTATGGTTTCTGTTAGTCTAATTGGCCACTGATTATTATTGTGGTGTGGATGGAATCAGGCATTTCAGGTGTGAGGTGAGGATGTCACCGTTTTCCCTTACTGTTGCCACTTCACCATAAATCACAGGTTTGCCTTATTCTTCAAATCCACTTCATTTCCTTTACTCCTGTTTCTGTTTGTCTTTATTTTTATATAAATTGGTTCATTAACGATTTCTAACTTTTGTTCCATATCACCGTTGAAGTAAAAATAAGGTGTTTTATGTATAAAAATCTCCCGCCCCCCCATCCTAAACGTGGCAGATGAGCGGGGAAGCATGACCTGACCGACACAACTCACTTGATCTGCGACACTAGACAGAAAACCCCCCTTCATAGTGTTAACAATTGACACACACACACACACACACACACACACACACACACAATTTCAAGGTAAAGTGGCTTAATGTTCACAACAGGGTTATAGGTTTGTATTTTATTACCGGTATATAAGACGACCCCTTGATTTGAGAGTCTCAAAATTGGCAAAAAAAACTCGTCTTATATTCTGGTATATATATATATATATATATATATATATATATATATATAT